>OZ007528.1:935985-1168337 GCA_963931895.1 Eupithecia pulchellata | reverse complement strand
ACGATCTCTGGTGGCATCTGTGGAAATGTGGGAATGTTGGTAAGTACTAAATTCTTAGTAGGTACCTAGGTGATTGTAAACATCTATAATTTATTTTGCTTGTATTGTAGGAAAGAAGGTACCTACTTTGCTTAATCTTAGTTTTTGATAATGTTTAGGTACCTTACCTACTCAGTGCTAACAGTACCTAAAGGTGAACACAAAAATTAGATTTTTTACCTAAATTAGGTATCTTGAAAATGATAATATTTTTAGATTTTTTTACATGTACAGACAGAAGCACATTAATTGGTAACCCCCTCACAGAATATGTCATAGTTATCATTCAGCAGCATGTAGGTTCAAACCCGTGAAGATTTATATATTCATTTTAATTTTACATTATTTTTAATTTTTGTTTTTTTTTTAAGTTTATTTAATTGTTTAAATAAAAAACAAATGTTTTTTTTTCAACACCTACATTTCTTTTATCAGGAGTAACGATACTGAAATTTCGAGCCTGTATCACATGTAACTATGGTGTAGTGGTTAGTGTAACCGAGATTCTGTCACTGCACATCGTAATGATCGTCATCGAATCCTTGCAGTGGATGTTTTTGTTTTTTAACTGCTACTTAATTTTAGTAATGTAATGACATTTATTCATGTGTAATAGTGAAGTTTTTGTCTATTAGTATGAATTTAAAGTAATTGATAAAATAAAACAATAATAATAATTTAAGGTAAACAATTTCGTTTATTTTTTCAAAAATTTGCCTTAGATACAAACAACAACACAAAAAATGTAATTAATTCTGACATGTTTTATTTTTATTATTTAGCCTACTTACAAATAGCTTCCTATCCTGAAAAATAATATTCCATTTTCGATTTAGGGCTCGAGAATACACATGTTTTCATTAGATTTTCGTTTACTTTGCTAATCTAATGAATTAAACAATTTGGATCTCTTGTAAATCATGGAATACTAAATAATCAGGTAGTTTTGAAAGTAAATGAGGTCAAATGGAGTTTTTCTGACAATGTTAAAAGGTAAAATTTCATTAGGGTTTAGTAGGTAGTGATATTTATCGTCTTTTATATTTAGTGATACATCGCTTAAGGCGAGGTATTCCTGCAGCTGTAGGCATTTTGTCCTGTCTAAAGTTGCGCGCGAAATACTTAGCGCAGATGCAGCGCCAACGACATAGTATAGAAATAAGCAGTAGCATAATATTATTTCACTTTAGAAACGCTGTTGCTATGATCAAACTTTGTTAATAGTTTTCAGTTAGAGTTTCGTAAATAAATGAAGTTGTTACAACTTCATCTCTATTTATGTTTCTTAATATAGATAATGAATTAATAATAAAGTAATTGATCCCAAGATAACCAACCAAACCAAGAACGCTGAAAAACGTCTGGACCAGACCAACAAAAGGCATAGTTAATTTCCGAACTTCGTTTTTTAAGTACCTACAAAATTTGAAATAAATACTCAAATAAAGAAGACAAAGAAGCAAATAGAGAACATTCGCTTCTATGATTTAAAATTTTGTTTGAAATAAATACAAAGAATAAAGGGTATCAAATAAAACAATTATAATAAAATATTATTATTTTCTCAAAATTCTCCAATATTCAATTCTAGCGTGCTTGTACCCGGTTAGTGGCTCAGGAGATGATAAGGCTATGGACATCACATAATTATTTTTTCCATTTGTGGTAAGGCTAGGAAGTCTATAATTTACATTTTCATCTTGAAATCACAACGATATTCGGATCGATGGGTTCGAACCTACAATTCTTTTTTCGACCTTTTTCAACGTATTTTACTTAGTATGAAACTTAGGCGATTTTCAAAACCTGTTTTGAATTGTCGAATTCCATACCTTTGATTTGAATTGCTCTCAA
The DNA here is from genome assembly GCA_963931895.1 of Eupithecia pulchellata. Classification (NCBI taxonomy): domain Eukaryota; kingdom Metazoa; phylum Arthropoda; class Insecta; order Lepidoptera; family Geometridae; genus Eupithecia; species Eupithecia pulchellata. The sequence continues at coordinate 1,166,444 of OZ007528.1, read as the reverse complement.
TGAAAAAGTCTCATTGTATGAAAATTTGTTTTATGACCATATTTCAAAAAGTTTAATTTTTACAGACTTCTCTATATTTTTTCTGTAAATTATAAATCTATATCTACAAACGCATAGTACATTTTACATCGATCACTCTGCAATCTTCGGAGATAGGGGGTTGGTGGGGGAATGGTTAATTTTTTGACCATTTATTACATTTCACATCGATCGCTCTGCAATCTTTGGAGATAAGGGGGGAATGGTCATTTATTCGACCTTTTTCTAAATATTTCAAAAAGTATAAAATTCATCAAAATTTCAAAATCTGTTTTGGAATGTGCAAATTGAAACCTTTCATTTGATACCCCATTCGACTCTGTAGGGTCCCATTTCAATATTCAATTTCAAAATTTGTACCTACTGAAAATCTTTATTTTGATTTTTCATTTTTTCATTTTTGCCGACCAGAGCGAGGTCGGCGCATTCTGCAGTGTTCGGGGAACTTCGGGAGGCTCGGCCGTCCGAGAAAGCCCGAACACTGCATCGATATGCTGCACACTTCGGGCTGCGTTTATTCAATAACTATTCTTACTCTTTATCTATTTATATCAATTAGGTACCTTAGTAGTTTAAGACACAAAAATTTTGTTTTATCACTCACGTAATAAAAACGTAAAGTATGTAACCAGAGGAATGTAACATTCGAGTCAAATCCTCAAGGGCTTAACGAATGTTAATATTTAATAACTAGAATAAGTTTTTCAAGAATAAATAAAATAAAAAAATAAAAAAAAATATTTTCATAATTCGCCGCCCCCACCGAATACATAATATGGTAACCGACTATTACTATAGAAGTGTTTTTATTTGAAATAATTGTTTCTGAGGTGCGATTACACCTTTTGAATTTTTTTCAGGCAAATCGTACGAGTAGTTCTTGAGATAGGCTTTTTGTAATGGGTTTTACTTTTTTATTAAACGAAAAATAAAAACAACTCTTTGATCCGAACAACATCGCAACAGGTTAATACTCACTCCTCGATATCTCGCTTTTTATTGTAAGATGTGATTGCGGTTTTATTCGGGAAAAAAAGATAAAACTTATTTTACGTAAAGTAGAAAACGCTCTTATTCATGTTTTAATTGCAGTTTTTTACTATATAATAATTTAAAAAATCTGAAAACAAGCAGCGGAGCCATAATAGAATAAGAATATAGGTATAGCGCACGGTTTAATTATTGAATTTTTCATCTGGGTCCCTAACTATGGTCATCACGGAAAATTTAGCATTTTAATGATAAAAAAAAAATTCAAATCGGTCCAGTAGTTTCGGAACAATTCAAACAAACAAACAATCAAATCTTTCCTCTTTATAATATTAGTATAGATAAAAGAAACCTATTAACATGTAATAAAATTATAGATTAAAAACTAGAGGTTAGCAGCTCGGGGGGAGTGCCTTGCCTTAGGCGGCCTTATCGCATTGGAGTTTTTCCTTTTCATAACCTAAAACGTCTTTGATTTGATGGTAATCGATATCCATGTGTAAAATCTGCGATAGTAAACTTTCAGCCATCTTGGATTTGAAAATGGACATCTTTTTCGTAATTTACGTGTTTGATTTAGTCGAAAACTATACCCATATAAGTGGGTGTTAGGTCACACAGCACAGCTCGCTTCGCTCGCCGTGCTGTTCCTCTTTGTCGCATTGCAGCTCGCTTCGCTCGCCGCAGTGCTTCACCCGCTTGCTGGGAGAGGGGGGTCGTGGGGGTCACAGCACGTCTCGCTTCGCTCGCCGTGCTATTCTCCTTAGTCGCATTGCAGCTGGCTTCGCTCGCCGCAATGCTCCACCCGAAAAAAAAGGTCAAAATTTGGCCAATTTTCGGTTTTTTATAAAAAAAGAGGGTCTGGGGGGTCATAGGGTTCAAACTTTTTTTGGAGTTCAAAATGATTTCTTCTCCTCTACATAACTGTGAAAAAATTTTTCTTCTAGGTCGATCCGTTTGGGAGATACAAAAAGGGGGGGTGAAAATGTGGGTGGAGGGGGGGTGATTTTTTTTTATTTTTCAACACTAGAAGAAACCTTCTATACGACTCCGCAATCCAAATTTTTCTATAACGACTATTTCCGGTAGCAACTTCAAAAGGGGGGGTCTGGGGGCAAAGGGAGGGGGGAATTTTTGCCTGCCTTTGAACTATTTGACCCCCTCTATACAACCCCACAAAAAATAACATTCAGTATGGCTCTGTTTGGGAGCCCCCCTAAAGGGGGGGGGAGAAGGGGCAAATTTGGAAAAGTCGGAATTTTCCTTAGGTCCCCCCGATGCCCTCTATACGATTCCGTAAAAAAAACCATACCTATGATGGTGGAGGGGGCTCCACCATCAAGGAGAACAATTATGTCAATGCTTTATAGATATATAAAATGTTATGTAATGTAGTTAACTAAATATTATTGGCTTCAATAAATCATTCCAGTAAGTAGATAATATATTTTTAAACTAGAACAATAACCTTTATTAATTTTCTGCCTTACATACCGATGATTTTATACTATGGCACTACGACCGTCACATATCATGTCAAAGGTTGAAGTAAAATTGAATCTAACGCCATTGTGTCAGAGACTAAAATTGCATAACAAATGAAACATTTACGTACTTCATAAATTAGCGGAAAAATTGACATAGGTCCGTCGTCTGTAAGCGCCAGAGCGCGACTGATCGTGTCTGCCAAGCCACCACGCTTGTGAATTTTGTAGTTATTTCAAAATAGTGATTTTGAAAATCATTTTATCAGGACAAACTCTGCGAATTTGTCTAGAAATAGTTACTGTCTTTAATTGAGTACAAAAAAAAACTTAAAATATCACATAGTTTAGTCATAATATTGAAAAAACATTTCAAAAAGGGGTAACTTCGAGATTTTTTTTTCCCGAGCGAAGTTTATAAAATCTTGTATCTGAATGCGAATTTGACTAGACTAAATCCTTAACTATTACATATCTTTTTTACAGAATTTTTAATCAGTATTCCTACATCTCAGATGGTTTTGAAAACCACAAAAGTGCGGCCTCTGTTGGCCTACCTGGCCTTAATAGCTTAAGGGCTCGGATCGGATCTCAATTTAAAACCATTTGACCCCTATTTTCTATCGGATTTAGGTCCGAACTTTTAGATGTCCAAGAAATAACAGTAATGTCTTCTAGAGATGAACAACCCTTGAGAAACCATCCGCGTACGATGCACTCCACAATTATCATGGACAAAATAAATTTGGGCTTCTGGATACGCGATCCGCGTAGTAACCTTCAACACTTTCAATTGCTCGTCATTCATGCGCCCAGTTATTTTTACTATTTCTCCAGGACCCATAGAGGATATCCATCTCCAAAACCTAAAAAGAAAAAAAAAACAACTGTTATAATGTTTATTTAGTTCGTGTAAATACTAACTTGTTAAAAATATTATTATTATGATGAAATAATCAGAGATAAAGGTGTTCGAATTTGTTGAGAATTACCAGTATTATCACTTACCTAAAGTTATTCATGCCCTGCGGTGGAGTTCAGCAGACAGTCCTATTTTTGCTGCTCGATAATTGTGTAAGTATATCAGCTGCATGCAATGCCTTCTGTTGATGTTGATATCAAATATTGTTGAGCAGTAGAACGAGTGGATGCAAAAGGCGAACTAGTCTGAATGTCAACAATATTATTGTGGCGACTTCACTGATTTGTATACACTCCTGTTGTTTATCTGCCATTGCTTCTTACATTCACATCCCCACATTACACTTAAGCGCACGGTTTTTATCTGTAAGACAACAAATCAATACTTAAATGAAGTTAAAGATAACAAGGTTTTACTAAAAAAAATATGTATTTGTTTCGTAACGATTATGACACAAGAATAATAAGTTGATAACTTACCGTAATTCAAAGCTAACGAGCAATCTCCTGATTACTCATTTGCTGTTCGAATAGAACCGCAATCTTAGTTCTCACAAAATTCTTAATTTGCATAATTTCCTTCAATATTCTTCAATTCATTTATGATTCAAATCAGTAAGTCAAGACTAGAATTGGAAATGGCTAGTGACCTTTTCATTGTTCACCAAGATTATATTTAAATCTACCCTCAAACACTTCTTTTTTTTCTTATCCAGTGTAAAGAGATCTCATAAATAAAAATCCGCTGTCGAACACTAATAACATAAAATTTCGACGCTCTGATAACTGGTTCGTTGGTTTAGTTGGTTGGTGCGTGGTCAACTTGTCATGTGAGCGATGGATGTCTGGTTCGATTCCCACTGGGTGTTACGTTTTTGTTTCTTAGTATTTGAGTAAAAGATTTGTAAATCGTACAGTGATTTGCAACGTAAACTTTAGCTATTAGGGGGGTTACCAATTAATGCTTCTGTCTGTACCTAGGTAGAGCATAACCCTATTGCATTACCTAGGTACTTATTATAAGGAATCCGCGCGGGCCGTGTACCGCCGGCAGTTAAAAGATTAACTGCATTTGCGACGAGGCGGACGGCGAGGTTAATGCAGTTCAAGATAAACAACGATCACCAAACCTTGGTCCCGCAGAAAGTGCCATAATTCCCGCCACTGCCGTCCAGCCCCCCGAACACCTGCACGTAATCATATCTGCAGTTGGTCTCCGGCTCGAGGTCGAAGGTCAGGAATGTGAGTCGCACGAAGTGGTTCGGCGGCGCCTCGATGTTCCAGTCGCAGTCGGCGCGCGACTCGTACGAGTTGTCGCCGTAGCGCGCGTGCGAGTAGAGGTGCTTCACTGTGTCCGTGGCTGCTAGGTACCCGCCGCATGCTGGAAAGTTAGAATTATAAAATAAAATATTGAAATTAGGTACATATTAACAAGAGGAAGGATTTGTTGCTCTGGATTAATAGGCTCCGAAACCACTAGAGTGATTTGAGGTTTGATTATTTGGATTATTTTTCTGGGCAGTGAAAGCGGTAATAGAAGTGATAGATATAATATTGTTATTACTGGATAATTAAATAAAACTGTCAAATTTACAAATAATTTGGCTTTGCGATACCTGCGCGTAAATTATTTATGGCGAAAGAGGTAACATTACCTTCCATCGCTTAACATTGTTGATTGCTCATAAGCACCAACGTTCTAAATAAACTTTACGGCTGACCAAAACTCCTTTATCCCGCTGCCCGTTTAAAATACCCATAGAACCTGGATACGTATTCAATTCAGAGCAAATTCAGAAAATCAGAAGTTTACCAGTAGAATGCGTCGCCAGGAAGCCCTTCCTCTGCACAGAACCATCGCTCTTGAAGACCACGTACATCTGGTTCTGCGAGGCCACCACGGGGTGAGGCAGCTTACTGCCGCAGAACAGCCCGAGAGTCTTCACGTCGGCGGACGCGCCGTCGTATATGGTCACGTGGTCGTACGCGCATTCCTCAAAGCAAAAACACGTACGTCATCACGAAATTCGATATTTAAACAGATACAAACTTTACTTATAATTAATCGACTTCGAAAAATAAGGAGGTTCGATATACATACTGAATGTGTGGCTGAATGTGTGTGTCCTTTATGAGGGGGTCTAAACGAAATATTTGATATTTGATATTGTAGATTTTTCTTTTACTTTATAGAAGGAGGAATGATGCCGAGGTTTTATAAAGAAACTGTACGAGCCAATATTGCTCATACAGCAGATTAACTTTGTTTAATTAGTAAACAATAAAAACAGTCGTAACGAAACCTTTGCAACGCGTCGGTGTGTCTCTTTATGTACCTAAACATTACGTGCGGCTCAGATTACCTAATTGATTAATAAATCTAAAGTCTATAAAACAGTGGTTTGGTGTTAATTATTACCTACGAACTTAACTATAACTGGAGTGCCCTCAACGAGGAGATATCCCCAACAGAAACTATTATCGGATTAGTATATAATCCCGCAAAACTTAAAAACAGTGTAAAATTAAAGAAATCAACGTCGGTTTTTAGTATTATCTTGATCAAACAATCAAAATATAATCAATCACGCAATTTTCACGCAATGTTCTTGAGACAATGATGTACTTACATGGCAACAGAGTAAAATTTAGGTTAAGTAGGTATGCGGTATGTTTACAAATATTACACAGCGTATTTGGCTGCGCGTGCTTTGCATTACAAATTACCTGATGAGGTTCCAGCTCGAATACATTGAAGATAAGCTTGATCCGATGGCCGGGTGTCGTGGAAAACTGCCACACGCAATCTTTCCTTGAAGGGTACGCTGCTGGGTAGTTTGGACTGGAAGAGAACAAACAATGTAATAGACTCAGACGCAACGGTTATTTAGATTTGGGATAAAACCGATGACTCGTTACTCACAACCAAACAAATTTCTTGCAATTTGTTTGCAAGCTGGTGACATAACTAATAATAGTATATAAAATGTCTATTTTTATTAAGTTCAGAATAAGGTAAAAATTTCAAAATTCAAAGTGACGATTTAAAAGTACCTACCAACATCAATTAAAATTTATAGACTATAAGAAATAAAGCATCAAGGTAAAAGCTGAATTATAATAATAATGTGAGTAACTAGTATTCACAACAGAAGCAATTGAGCTAACCACAGACTGTAACTAACAAACTACAGGTAGCTCAACTGATCCTTATTAATACCAGTCGGAAGCGTCCCTAAGGTGCTGGCTGCGTTGCCCTGCTGTGTCAGCAGTGCTGATGCGTTTGCTTGTAAAATAAGCAAAAATAACATAATTTTTAATATCTGTGTGAAATGCAAATGCGAGTTGAAAAATCAAAGTAACCATTTTATATCCTAGTTTTACTTAGCTTTAAAATTGCTGTAAAGTCGAAATAAAGTTACCGTCAGGATGATCAGACCTGTCGCCAAAATAAAGTGCCATGCGGCAGCGTGACATCATGCTTGCAGCCGCCCTCCTTGCAGTCATGCTTGTTGGGGTGGAGCGTGAACCCACTGTGACATACCTACATAGTCATTCTGTGGTCTTACCTAAATATAGTGCCATGCGGCAGCGTGACATCATGCTTGCAGCCGCCCTCCTTGCAGTCATGCTTGTTGGGGTGGAGCGTGAACCCACTGTGACATACCTACATAGTCATTCTGTGGTCTTACCTAAATATAGTGCCATGCGGCAGCGTGACATCATGCTTGCAGCCGCCCTCCTTGCAGTCATGCTTGTTGGGGTGGAGCGTGAACCCACTGTGACATACCTACATAGTCATTCTGTGGTCTTACCTAAATATAGTGCCATGCGGCAGCGTGACATCATGCTTGCAGCCGCCCTCCTTGCAGTCATGCTTGTTGGGGTGGAGCGTGAACCCACTGTGACATACCTACATAGTCATTCTGTGGTCTTACCTAAATATAGTGCCATGCGGCAGCGTGACATCATGCTTGCAGCCGCCCTCCTTGCAGTCATGCTTGTTGGGGTGGAGCGTGAACCCGCTGTGACACGCGCACTCGTACCCGCCGAGCGTGTTGTGACACTCGTGCTGACAGCCGCCGTTGTTGTCGGCGCACTCGTCTACGTCGATGTAGTACGCGGCCGCGAAGCCCGACCGGTGGACTGATGCGTCTGATGTGAACTGGAATCATGATGAAGAGAAGGATCTCAATAAAACTTCTTCAGCGATACATCTATATGCATGCAAGTCTGTTCTTCAATTGATGCTATGTTTTTTATATCCTTCAAGAATTTGTTTATCCTTGAGTGGTAGCATATGGGTAGCATGTAGATTTTTCTACTTTTTTGAAGGATTATAGATATATACTCAAGATTAAAGATTCTTTATTGCGTTCATGTTCTACAGATAGGTCTTAAATTATGTAGATTATAGCTTCAACATGAGCCCGGGCACAAAAAAAAATTATAATAATTATTAAAATAAACCCCGCTTTTCTCTGTATTCCGAGTTTAAAATTGATACAACTATGATAACAGGAGCGTCGGATTAAATCAACCGGTTCTTTGTAATAAAGTTATACCTATCTAGGTACATAAATAGGTAAGTACTGTTATACAGTATTTTAAGATCTTTTGTACATATCTCATTGTAAGTGAATATTCTTTTTTTTTAAGAGAATAAACATCTTTAAACCGAAACCGAAAATTAGTTATACTTAGATATAGATGGATGGAAATAGATGGAAAGTGAAGATGTGACCGACGCATTATGTATTTCCAAACTGGCGCTGTCCCATAAGCAGCACAGCACTGCTCTCGCATAAACAGCACAGCACTGCTTATGGGGCACGGATTACTTCTAAACTGGCGCTGCCCCATAAGCAGCACTAGTATATTAGCAGTACTGTACTGCTGCTTATGGGGCATCACATCCAGGAGTATACCTGAACCCTCAACACGTTGCCGTCCGAGGTGACGGGCGGCGGCAGCGCCGTGCCGCAGAAGGCGCCGTGTCTCCGCAGCACGTCGGCCAGCTTCGAGTGCACCGTCACGCTGTCGTACTCACACTCCTGTCACAAACGTTTGACTATAGAAACGATCTGAACAAACGCTGATGTAACACCACAGAAACGATCTAAACAAGCGCTGCTGTTTGGCCATAGAATCGACCTGAATGAACCACGCACAAATCTATCTATGAAAACTTTCGTATTTATAATATTAGTAAGGTTTTATTATACCTTTATAAGTTCAGAACTGACCTGCTGATACATATTGTTCCCCTCCAAGTCAAAGTGCGTGAAGTTGAGAGTAATCCGGTGTTGGGGTGGCGCCACTATCTCCCACAAACAGTTCTTGGATGGCGGGTACAGATCCGGGAAGGAGGGGGATGTGATTGTGCCGTTTGGAGCGTAGAGAGCACCCCCGCATGCATCTGAGGGGTAGAGAATTCAGTCATGTTATGAGAAAGAATAGATATTTTATAAGATTACTGATATTCATTTACATCTCACACCTGCGATTCGCTGATGACATAGTCCTGGCGGAGTCGCTAGAGGAGCTGAACCGGATGCTGGACAGTCTAGCTTCAGCCTCCCGATGTATCGGTCTTGGCATGAATTTGGATAAAACCAAAATCATGATCAATGGCCACATTGATCCAAGACCGGTGATCGTACATGGCCACCTTCTCGAAATTGTTTTCGAGTACACTTACCTCGGGCAGATTTTGCAGTTGGGTAAAAACAATTTCGAGAAGGAAGCCAAGAGGAGGATCCACCTAGGCTGGGCAGCGTTCGGAAAACTACGTCGAGTCTTCTCGTCATCCATACCGCAATGTTTGAAAACGAAAGTTTTTAATCAGTGCGTCCTACCAGTTATGACCTACGGAGCTGAGACGTGGACACTCACGATAGGGTTGGTCCACCAGTTCAAAGTCGCTCAGCGAGCTATGGAAAGAGCTATGCTCGGAGTTTCTCTGAAGGATAGAATTCGTAACGAATACATCCGACAGAGAACCAAAGTCATCGACATAGCTCAGAGAATTAGCAAACTGAAGTGGCAGTGGGCCGGCCATATATCGCGAAGAACCGATAACCGCTGGGGTAAACGTGTTCTTGAGTGGAGACCGCGACTCGGTAAACGTAGTGTAGGACGCCCTCCGGCCAGGTGGGATGACGATCTGCGAAAGACTGCTAGCAGATGCTGGATGCGACAAGCCGAAGATAGGGCGCTATGGCACTCATTAGGGGAGGCATATGTCCAACAGTGGACTAACATAGGCTGATGATGATGATGATGATGATGACTGATATTCATAGTTAGAAACTCTGGGCGTTACGAATTACCATAAAATGAGAACCAATAGGATTCATCGTCCCGCGTCGTCGTCGTGGCTAAAACTATAGAAATAATAATAATAATAAATTCGCTGTGCCCACTGCTACGTACACAAGATTATGTATTTTTAAAGGAAGGTTTTATGGTTCTTCAACAAAACAAGTGAGTTTATTTATTTATAAAAGGAAAATCAGCAGCACAAACAAAAAAAAGACTTAAAAACTAGAAACAGTAGGCTATTAATAGGTTTTTACGGGCAAGAAGAATATTAGTTACAAAGTGTAAACAAGCTAAGGAAACCTACTTAGTACAATCAACTTAGTACATACATAGAAGTAATAATGAGTTGCAAGGGACTTGCAAAAAAATATCTAAATATGAATAAATTCAAACAGATTCGATTGGTGTTCTTACTATATTACCTTTATAGTAGGTATATCAGCTGAAATAAAAAGGTACATTGCCAGCTGCTCTCTTTGCTCGATAAGCTATTTTGTACATTGTCAACTGCATATTCTAACAACAAAGGTCACTCACTTTCGCACTTCTTCCCATCGGACTGCAGTTCGTAGCCGATGTTGCATCCAACAACATAAAGGAATACTCACTTTCGCACTTCTTCTGGATCGGAATGCAGTATATTGCCAGCTGTTCTCCTTGCTCGATAAGCTATTTTATTAACTGGATTGATCTTAAATCGAACAACAGAAAAGAATACTCACTTTCGCACTTCTTCCTCGGAATGCAGTATATTTCCAGTTGCTTTTTTGCTCGATAAGCTATTTCAGTTTCAGTTATGTTGTACATTGTCTACTGTACATCAACAGTAAGGAATACTCACTTTCGCACTTCTTCCCATCGGAATGCAGTTCGTATCCGATGTTGCAGGCGCACTCGTACCCTCCGAGAGTGTTGACGCAGGAGTGGCTGCAGCCGTGCTCAATGGACGCGCACTCGTCGAACTCCTTCATGAAGGTGGCCGAGAAGCCGGCCTTTTGGACTGTGCTGTCGGACTCGAAGATTACCAGTAGCTTGTTTGAGGTTGACCTGCGAATTTGAGCGTTTTGATGGAAGATCATATTGATTTTAATTTCATGTGACGAACACATTTCATCATCAGCCAAAAATAGTCCACTGCTGGACCTCCACGCCTCCCCTGATGAGCGCCATAAATGGCATTATTTATCATTTGGGGGTTACCCATAATCCCCACGCAGGGCATGCGGGTTGAAAACATTTATTTTAGTATCTACTATTTTAACGGGTTATAGCGTTTATACCTATTTTCCGTAATAAATCCATACTGATATGCCGTGATATACCGTTGGCATCACTACACAGTATAAAACAAAGTCACTTCCCGCTTCTTTTCCTATGTTAGCTTATCAAAAATCTAAATCAAAATCAAAGTACTTTATTTCCTTTAGACCATACAGGACTCTTGGACACGTCACAAAATATAAATTGCTTAAGTAATAAAAATGGGAAATAAAGTGATCACTTTGATTCATTGTTCACTTCAATCTTTTTAAGGTAAAGTAAAGAAGCGAACAAGAAACCTTTACCTTGTTAGCTTGTTAGTTTTCGAGTTGGAGCAAAACTCGTCCCAACCAAACTTTTTTGTCATCTAGATAATGTAATTTTTTATAGTAAGTTTAGATAGAGTGACTCAAGCGAAAAAGAGTTTATGCTACGCATATATTATTTAAATAATGTATTACATGCAGAAGTATCAGCATTGCACACGTGCGAAGCCGATTCTCAAAACTTGGAACCCAACCCGGTTCCAAGTTTTGAGAATAAAACAAATTCTGTGAAAATAAATGACGGACAGCCTGGTCACGCTGCAGTCTGACAATTAAATATTAATGTGCAAACAAAAATTGTTCCTTTGAAGTCCCGTTGAAGGCTTTATCCGCCCTTACAGCATAAAATATTCATTTTGCTACTGTCACGACGGATTTGTCGTCATTATTACGGCTATTTGCTTCTCACAGTCACCTGTCCTGATTAAATTTTCCTCTTCTATTTAGTGTACCTACCTAGTTTGTACATATTATGTTTATTTTAAACGTAGGTACCTATTTTGTAATATATCTATGTTTATTTTAAACAAAACATCCCTTGTTTCGAGAGGCACGTTCAGCAGGTATGAATGCTACCTAATGAAGATTATTGTGCATAACTTAAGAAATGGCATAAGCAGCAAAAACAACATGACATTTTACAATAAAATACAAAAATGCTTTATTGTACACCAGAAAAAGAACATAACAAAAGACATAACATAAGACAAGTACCTACAATGGACGGCCTTATCGTTTCGAAGCGATCTCTTTCAGACAACCTTTGGATGGAAAGAATAAATTTCCATTTAATAATGGCAAGGGGTGTATATGTATACCAATTGCATTAAAGAATGGCAAGGGGCATAACATTATTAACAAATCATGAATTTAGTAACAAATAATAAATAAATATAACTAATAACAATTTTCAAATAATATTTTCATCGAAATTTACATGAAAACTCGAGTGTTTTACCTTATATCAGGGGGGATCTTGTGACCACAGAACATGCCGATCAGCGGGCTATCCATCGAGTCTCCATCGCGAACCTTTACTTTGTCGTAAGAACAGGTGTCGTGGTTTTCTACTTCGAAGGAGTGGAACCTCAGTGCCACTTGGTAATCCTGCAATTTATAAAATCTACTTATAAACAATTCTATTATTAGAAATAGCTCAGATCACAATCGGATATAGCCCTAACGGATATATCCATGTGTGCAGATGCGATATTCGTGGTCTAGCTTTACAAGAGCCAGGTAAACAAGAGATTACGCCATTATACACAATGCTTCATAATAAAGAAAGCGTTAAGTACCGGCAAAATTCTCTCCACGTTCTAGTCGCGAAATACCCGCGAATCATGAGTTCGCATTCATGATTCACGGGTATTTCGCGTTTACGTCTCGTTCCCGAAGCTTGTTGGATTTTTTGTCTATGACAAAGGGAAAACTATAAGCGCCTTCTATCGCGTGTGGTTCGCGCCGAGAGTAGAGGCAGGTTTGCGCCGCGAGTGTGGAGAGGATTTTGCGAGTAGTTATAGTGGTAGCCTTGATAAAGCGTTGGTTGTACCTATAACAATCTGTGGGCGGTGTCGGTATGCAGGGACCAATAACAACAACAACATCAGGCAACAATAGTCCACTGCTGGGCATACCCCAAAGATAGCATAGCAGAGCAGTAGATGGCATTATCATTTGGGGATTATTTATCTATACTAATATTATAAAGAGGAAAGATTTGATTATTTGTATGCATGAAACTATAAATAAGTTCGGAAGGAGTATCAGAACAAAATAAAATGAAGCACTCCAATCAAGCAAGCATGCCAATCAATCAAATAGTATGCTGGCCATCGCCATTACGGCTTTATACACCAACTGATGAACCCCATTGTAAACAAACCAAAATAAATGGAAAACGCCGTCTTGTGTGGTCAGATGTTGCAAAAATCACAATGGGTTTGTCAATAAAAAACACCGGATCACATTTCATAGGTAAATTTCTTATTTCACCAACTTATTTCTTTGATTTGACGCAAAATTATTATGAACAAAATAATCAAAATAGAAGCACAAAATCTAGCCAGTGCTGCCAACATGTAAACATGTAAATTTTCCGGTAAATGTGGGAGTATATTAAATAAGTTTCAATTCTCATATTTTATTGACTTTAAATTATGAATCAGGTAAATAGGCATTTATTTATCATTCTGGTTATCTATAATAATATGTATTATTTGAAATATAATTATGATATTGAATTTCTGTTTGTAATATCAATACAATAGCTTAGCTTTTGATAGACGAATTATTATAGTGTTAATTTAAGCTAACCTCCAAAATAGCTGAACCCATTTTAATAATAATTTTACTGACGCTGATGCTACGCAGATAACATGTTATATCGAGATTATAGTAGCCGCAGGGCATAACTAATAGTCAATATTTTTTCAGACTTCTAGGTGATGAAAATTTGAAGTTAAATTGAATTCGTATAGGTAATCAGAGAATCTTACAACGAAAATAATTGGAATCCCACTTAATCTAGTATAGCATGCAGTGTGCATTAAGATTTTTCATTTATAAGAATTTGGGCAATTAAAATAATAATATTTATGTATCCATAAATTTTTATTTCTTATTTATCAAACAATGCATATGAGAATAATGTATATTTTTTCATTATTAGGAACGTTTAATTGATCTTCCTAGTAACAATCGTTACATATGGCTGCTTATTGCCACTTTTAAATAAGTAATTTTTATTTGATTTTTGGTTAGGCATTTCCATAGGAACTACGCATGCGAAGCATCAGGTAGAAAAAAGTTGTCAGCCAGTTAATAGGCACAAATAATAATTTATTCAAACTAAAATTAGACAGTGAACGGAGAGTTGGAATACACTGAGGGCTGAACAGATTTTGTTGAAATTTCTTCGATTAGCAAATACGTTACTATTTGATCCCGGGAAAGTACAGTGTTCTGTTCTGTGCTTGTGGGACAATCAAATTCACTGCAGTTAGCACCAAAAAGCGCTGGCGCGCAAATTTAAAAAAATATAAAAAGTAGGTCTAATAATGACGATTACTGTGGCTAAAGCAGTACCTACGTAGATTTTTTATAATCTACATATTCATTTGTAAGCAATTATTAGGAAGAATATTTATAAAAATTATGGGTAAATTTTTCTTCAGTTGGCATCTCGATATACAATGACACTCAATGTCATTCCGCCATTGTTAGGATTCAAGTTTGATTTGACAGGATGCCATCCTTACTTTTCATAAATCCATGTTTGTATGTTTGTTTGTTTGTTTGTTTGTTTGTTTGTTTGTTTGTTTGTTTGAATTGAATAGGCTCCGAAACTACTGGACCGAGTTAAAAAATTCTTTCACCATTAGAATCCTTAATTTTCCGTGATGAACATAGGCTATATAATATTTTCAAAAAAGTTAGGGATCCGCATGAAAAATTCAATAATTGAACCGTGGGCTGAATATTCAAACTCTTTTCTATTATGGCGCGTCAGAATAGAAAAAGAGGTTGTATAGCGCACGGTGCTTGCATTTTCTCTACGGCCAGTGTCAGTTTTGGAATGTCGAGTCAATGTCAAAAACCCCAATGCTGTTAATAAAAGTAAAGATCCGTATGAAAACTGTGAAACCCATCGTTTTAGTGTGTATAATTTCTGAAATTTTTGTTAAATACCCGTGCGAAGCCGGGGCGGACCGCTAGTTATCCATAATTCGGGTCCTGCTGGGATTGCGGGTTGGGGATCGCAGTTCGGTGGAGTTGTTCTGCAGAGGGCGCTGCCTGCCCCCCGGTGTGTCTCCCTTAGTCGCCTCTTATACAGGGAACAGCAGACAAAGGCCGTGGCCAGCTCACCTGTGGAACAGAAAGCCTCCAGACGCAGAGTTTGTTCGGCTGGTAGTCATCAGGATAGTTTGGAGACTCCAGGTGACCGCTGCTATCAACTTCGATGTCTCCTCCGCAAACAGCTGTAAAAGAATACCTTTAGTACATATATGTAAAAGGCAAACAAGTTATCTTTACAAGTCTAGTTTTGAAGACCAAATGAAAAGTCTATGATCTGCTGATATGGAAAACTTTCCTTTTTTAAAGGATTCCTTTGGTTTTTACCCAAGACTATTTTTGCCTTATTTAATGCAGATGGACTGCGATAGCTTGATATGGTTATGTTTTTTATCTGAAACTTCTGGTAATAATTTGTCGTTTGTCTGATTATTTAAATCAGTTGTGGCTATTTTTAACATTGTTTATTAATGTAAATTGTATGTGTATAGTAACAAATACATTTTTATATATTTAATTAGAAATGGTCAGATTTTAATAAATTTATTTCATTATTCTTACAAATTAAGCAATTAG
Organism: Eupithecia pulchellata; assembly: GCA_963931895.1. Lineage (NCBI taxonomy): Eukaryota > Metazoa > Arthropoda > Insecta > Lepidoptera > Geometridae > Eupithecia > Eupithecia pulchellata. Next base: position 1,150,729 of record OZ007528.1, on the reverse strand, counting down.
GTAAACTAGGAAAATTGTATTTATTAGATATAGAGAATTTAAGAAGAATGCTCCATTATATCAAGAACAGAAAAAAAGTGGAATGAGAAGCAGGCACCATCATAAACGAAAAAAACAGAGCTGAAGCTTTGATTATATACTTGTCTAGATAGAGAGTTCGAGTTTCAAAACGGTTAAAAATATATCACCCAAGGAACTTATACCCAATCTGGAATGTGCGTTGTCAATTTGACACCAATATAAAATAAACCTTATGTGTATGACCCTAAGTCTATTATAGACAATCACTTGGTCAGAGCGAAATCCGGTCCGAGGGAGAAAGAGGATCTTAGTGCCCTGTGTCCCTTTCTAAAGTAGTTTAGTAGAATATAATTTAGGTTAGACTGGCAGCCCGTCAGCCATTTTCATTGGTTGTCATGGTGATCCTGATCAACATAGTGAAATTTAACCGTAATTCGGCGATAAAAAAATTAATTTCTTCATTCGGATGCAACAAACATGGTCAAAAAGTGTGCGATTCGAGGTTGCAGAAGCGAATCCTATGCAGGATGCGGTGTTTCTTTCTTCAAGTTAGTATATTTCAATTCTTGAAGTAGGGTGCCCATAATGAACGAAACTCAAGGAACGTATACCTATAAGTTCCTTGACGAAACTAGATTCAGATTCGACTAGATTCCCCAGATTTAGGCTTTTGAATAAAACTGTTTTATTTAGTAATGTGTAAACCTGACTGTTAATATTTACCAAATAAATATTTATAAATTCTCCACAATGCATTTTACTTTATCTCATCCATCCTTTAAGCATAATCTATACTAATGCATAATTATAAAGCTGACGAGTTTGTTTGTTTGAACGCGCTAATCTCAGGAAGTACTGGTTCGAATTGAAGTATATTTATCGAGGAAGGCTTTAGGCTACGACGCATTTGGGTTTTAGCACGCTGCGTCCAATAGGAGCGAAGAATAAATGGCTACCCGTGCAAAGCCGGGATGGACCGCTAGTTATTTTATGAATTCAAATTATTGGTTATTCAAGGAAAGAAGTAAGTATTATTATTGCTCACCAAAGGAAAGGAACTTATTTGGTTAAGGGGAATCCTAACCTTTGTAGCGAGAAATTATTATTTTTTTGAGGTTTTTCGCGATTTACGGCTTCAATTCTAATCCTCATGTGTGGAAACTGAATTTCCGCCAATTGGACATTAATAAAATTAATTAAATAATTAATTCAATAATAATAATTCAATAATTAATAATTAATTAAACACGTAAAACCTCAAAAAAAATATATATTAGTATCTACCTAAGTTACATTGTTTGGTAACCCTAATGAAAGGGACAGAGGGCACTCGCTGAAGCTATCTCGCTCGGACCGCGTATCGGCAGCTTGTTCACATTCCAGATTGGGTATAAGTTCCTTGATATCACCCCACTGATGGGTTATAAGCTCGTTCCGCCCGCTCAGTCGTGACGCTGTCACTGTATGGTAAACACGCGATCTGTGAGATACAAAAATGAGGATTTGCGCCATAAAAGTGTGCAGGAATTACCGTGGACGTTTGAAAACAATTTAAAAAATCACTTATCATCGGTAAGTAAACTTAGAATTACTAAATAAGATAGAGAAACAATTAAATAAGTAAAGTTTTTTCTGTGGTTTTATACGACGCCATGTTTACATGGTTGCCAGCTCTTGGAGTATAAAATTTCGCAGTTTTGTGATTTTTAATTTGAAAAAAATATTTTGTCATGACCCAACAAATATTTTTCCGTAACGTAACGCGTTATTAAAAGTGAAACCATTTACTATTATTATTATTATGCCAACCTTATGTATTAATCGGTAGTTAAAATTGATATTAATTTTGCGGTTTTTTGTGATGTTTGATACGAAATAACGACGACCACTGTGGCGCGGTGGGCGAAGGTCCGCCTGTGACGCAGGAGGTTGCGGGTTCGATTCCCGCCTCGGGACAAATATTTGTACGATCTGCAGATATTTGTTCAGGGGTTCTGGTTGTTTTCTATGTATAATAAAAAATATCTATCTATTTAATAATATTATATTATGTGTATCAGTCATCTAGTACCCATAACACAAGCTCTGCTTAGCTTGGGGCTAGATGATGCTGTGTGGATTGTCTAGCATTATTTATTATTTATATATTATCTATTAAATACAACCAAGGTGTCAATTTGGGGGGGGTTCTAGGGTTGATAAAGAAAGTACTTACTACATTTACACCGTATAACTACTAAATAAGGAAATTATAGTTTACCTATTTAAATTACAAAAAACTGCGGCTGCGTTGAATAGTAAAGCCAGTGTCGACTACTTTTTTTACAGAATACCTACTGATCCTGTTTTAAGAAAAAAGTGGATAGACATTATAAGAAAAAGCCGGAAAGAGGATGTCTGGAACCCAGCGAAGACAGCAGTTATTTGCTCTTTAAATTATAAGCTGCATAAATAAATAATCTACAATAATACCTGTGTGTGTTTTTTTTATTACAATAGATTTATTTACCTAGTAATCCTTATTTAATTTTTATAATTATAGATGAATTAAAATAAATACAATTTTTTTTACCCCTACTATTATTGGAAATATTCAAAAGCTGGTATCACTCGGTACGGCCAGATGTGACGTTGCGCTCCTGTAGTTACACATACTTGTGTGCGTAATTCGCACACAAGCCCTTCAAACCTGGCCTGTTGTTTTTGTTGCGATTGCAGCGCAACACTCTATCTAGACAAGTATATAATCAAAGAGCTGAAGTACCGTAGTAAGGGACCACTGTGTACCTGGATTGTCCAACATTATATGATTACCTCCACAACCACCAACTTTTATGCCAGTCCCCACACTAACCTTCATAAAAGGCTCTGAATCCACGATGCGGTTTAGGCCTCAACCCCGGCTGGTAGACGACGGTCAGCCTGGATCCTGTGGACCTCATCATCGGTCCCTTGCCGGAGCCGCAGATGCGACCGAGGACGGGGGCGTCCGGCATGTATCCATCTCTCACTTCCACCCACTCGGAGCGGCACTCTTCTGATTTGTGGATGTCGATTTCTGAAGGAATAATAATGATTGAAAGAAATGAAATATTTTTAATAAACTACACAATAATACACAGTCATCGCAGTCATAAATAATAATACACAGTTATCTTAAAAAGTATGTTAGATTTCTTTTTAGATTGAGCACTCGATAAATATTTAAACACATGCATCACTTTTATTCCGAAAATCAGTTCCCATAGAATAAAAATAACTGTAAATCGTTCCTAGTCGGAGTTACCAAATCATAGACTTATTTGTAGCCCAGAATAATGTCCCACGTGGACAAAATCGAGTGCTGAAATAAGTATAATATCTTTAATAACAAAGACAATTACAATTAAATAGCCAAATAGAACTACGTATTTTCAATTGAAACGAAGCTATGTAACAAAGCACTGTTACAAATAAACTATAGGTAGCTCAACTGATCTTTATCAATCGGAAGTATTCCCAAAACGCTGGCTGCATTAATTAAAAAATATAGGACAATCCCCGCATGCATTACAAAATTGTTTTTCTTTTGCGTGGAAACGGACATCTATTCAGAATGGGGAAGCGATTCCAAAGAAGGTACGAGATCAAGGCTGACAAAGCGATTTCTTATGTCTTTACTTCACATGGACGCCACGGCGACACGTCTCTGGATACGTATTCAAACTAATCAAGTCTGTATTGTGCGTTCACTTGGACAAGGTTTGGCAACGTCGTCGTCATACAACAGTTTGGATATATGGCCATCGTCGTCGCCGTGGCGTCCCGGTAAGAAGGAACCGGTAATATAGAGCCCTTTAAGTTTCAATTTCAAAAGCCATATTATAAGTATACAGAAATCTGTGCAAGTACAAACACGTACCTAACAATCCGAATGCCGATTAATGTGGTTTGCGTCTTCGTGCAAAACGTAGATCATTTCGGATTCGTAGCACACGCTACGAAAATGTAGCACAGCACTACGAAAGTTACAGAAAAGTGCTACGCCGTAGAGCGCAAGTTTTTACATAAAACCACACGAAATAATTGAGTTACATAATTAGCGAAAGCAAGTAAAAGCTGTATTTATTTAAAATGCAAACAGTAAATGAAATTGGACACTATAATTGAAACCGCAGATAGCGAACGAAACTGATAACTCTGTGTGCATACAGGATGTTCTAGATAATTATAATAAATAATGCTGTATGATAAATTGATAAATGTAGAGTTGTTGTTTGTGGTATTTTATGAAACGATATATATAAATAGATAAGGTAGGTAAATTATTGTAAGAACGTATCTATACCGATAACAGTGCCAAATTCTTGAGCCCTTTGCGTCAAAGCGTCAAAAATGGTTAGTGGTCAGCCAAAATATGCCATTTTGCTGTCTCTAACATCACTATTTGCTTAAAATAACTATATAGTAGCCAGAAACGCGTGAGGTTACAGGTTCAATTCCCGCCTTGGGAAAATCTGTATTTTCTATGTATAGTAAGTAAGTAGTACTACTTTTAACCTCCTCTTGTGCAGCTCTGGGTTTGGATTTATGTTTGTAAAACAACCGCAAAGCTGTTTATCGGCACAAATACATTGCATTGTTCTTTCTTGAATTAGTTTTTGGCCAATAATCTTTACTGTTACTGCAAATGGTATAAGACGTTAACATGGATTCAAATTAAATTGTCGTGGAATAAGGAGGTCGAGGAATAATCCACTTATAAATATTATAAATGCGAAAGTTACTACACTAGTTTACTACATTAGTTTAGCATGGAATTATAAAGATTAATAAAAAAAAATTGCCCATAAAAATTTACAAAATGTTTGTTACACATCATAATTCCTAAATACGACCTCTGTGGCGCGGTGTGAGAAGGTCCGCCCCTGTGACACAGGAGGTTGCGGCTTTGATTCCCGCCTCAACAAATGTAAATACACGACAAAGACAAATGTAATGGAAATACTTTAAACTTCTATAGAAACAACTTTACTATACGTATTGTACAGTGACAACAATAACAATTCCAGCCACGACAAGGAACCTACCAAGGATTGGCCTGGGCATTTATACACTATTGCCAAACCAAACGCGTTACACAGATGCAACAAGATAGCGGCGTTTAATCGGACAAGCGTATTTAGAACACGTTGTGAGGTCACACGGTTTAGGCAAGGAATCTCCTATGTCATAGAGAATAAGGCCCCTGAATAGAGGAATAATATGTTTGATCGTTCTAATTGAATAAATAAATTGAAAGGTACGGACACTCCTGTATAAATCACAATTCATTATGCGGAGTCCAGGTGAGTTAACTAACGAACCAGCAGAAATATTGGATCGTTTGCAATGTTCCATCAGCTATTGTGTTTAAATGCGGCGGGTCGCGACGAAACCAACAATGGAATCAAATTATAGGATAGTGGAAATTCGGTTATTATACAATTTCGCAAAACGCTTTGTGTTCCCATGAGGGTCTGTTTATGTTGAAATTACGTATGATTTTGAGTAGCTCTTGTCTAATAGGAAAGCGTTATATGTATCTAGTATTCTAAACTGCGAATGAAGAACTTCTATCATTATTTTTAAAATCCGTTTCATACGATCCTTTTCTTAAGATATTTATATCTATCTCAGCCTTTCGAAAGCCTACGCAAAATGTCCGACAGACATCTACAAGTCCGAGAATATTAATCCTAGTGAAGACGGGTCTTTACAGCGGCGGTCTGAAGGACCCTTTAAGCCCTTATGGTGAAATTGGGCGCGGTGGCCCTTTGCAAACACTCTGACAACGCTCTTTTGTGAAAGCACCTTGCGGATGGTAAGTACTTGGGAGGGATTCTGCTGTGCTGTGACGTCACTCGAATGTCTTTGTCCAACTATTTTCATAAATATTTTACGCGTACGTTTTTTAAATGTTTCGTTATATATATCTTTATATGGGTTCTAACTCGAAGTGTAACAGTTTTGAAGGCAAGCCTTTCAGCCAATGACAAAGTTGCTGGCAACTTAACTGAAGCCCTATTTAATCATCTTACGTAGATAATGATTTATTGACCATTGGTGGCCTTTAAATTATCTTAACTAAAAATGCAAAAATAATTAGAAATGTAAATAGAGTGAAAACTCCCCTCGCCCTTGAGGAAAAAAGGTACAATAAGAGACAGTCATTAATTTCTCGAGAAGAAGTGGATAGCATTAAAAGTCTTTATTCTATATATATATATTAAAGAGAATTCTATAGAGAATTCTATATATAATTATAATTTCTATAGAGAATTCTATACTAATATATTAAAGAGAAAATCTTTATTCTATACTAATATATTAAAGAGGAAAGATTTGATTGTTTGTTTGTTTGAATTAAATAGGTTCCGAAACTACTCGACCGATTTGAAAAATTCTTTGCCCATTAGGATACTAAATTTTCCGTGATGAACACAGCCTGTGTTATATATATAGAATACTTTAAAAAAAGTTAGGGTTCCGTATGAAAAAATATTTTTTTGGTAAAAACCCGTGCGAAGCCGGGGCGGACCGCAGTGTACAATAATCTAAAACAATGTTTCCAACACAAATCATCCTGACGAGTATAACTATCAGATCTGCATAGACCTATAATCCGTCGTAGACACGCTCATGACCCGCCTGGGACGCCGTTACGGAGACAAATAGCCGTTGGGACAAGTACGATACGTATCCAATTGTTACGGGCTTATTATGACCCGTGGGATTTGGGCATCATGGTAGGATCTGAGAGACAGGGGAAGGTTTGAGGATGAATGTCCAATTTTTATGGGACTCGCAGTTATAATGTATCATTGGGTGTTTGCATGCGTACTTACTTTTTTTTGTTTACGTTTAGGTGATATGTAATAATCTTTTTTTTTAATACATGTTCCGCAGTGGGTCTGCCTAGCCTCAAAGCGAGCTTGTATGTGTGCTGGACATATATTTTCTAATCAAATTTTGTTATTATCACTGTAAAGCCTACCCCACCAGTCCAATTTCTACTTGTGCCGATTCTATGCTCTTGAGAGCTTTATATTTCTATACTCTAACTTAAATTTTCAACTTTCATCTGTTTCCAACTATAAATAGCTATTGATTTCTGGAAACGTGTGTTGGGGTAGTTTAAGGCCACAGGTAAGCAAGGCACCTACTTTGTTTTTAATTAGTTTGTAAGCATGAAGCCCCATTGGGCTTGCTCCAAGTAGGTAGTACAACATAAAGGTAGTTAGTGGGAACTTTCTGCTTTGGAATTCCCCTTCCAATGAGTCCAAAAACGTGAATCCAAAAACGAGTTGGTTGTGCAAGCGGCTTGCTACGTGATCCTTAAAAGTAGGGAGGTACATTTATGTAAAATTTTTGTATTTTTAAAATATCTAAATTATTGCCATATTAATTGTTTCCGTTATAAATGGTTTAAAAAGTTAATCATAATTATAGACAGTCCTAAGCCTTTAATCAAAGTATTTCTTATGATCCTATTCCAGTTTCGACAGTAAAATATTTAGCAATGAGATTTCGGAAATAACATACCACCTTACGGCTTATTTCCTAGTCAAAATTTATTTCAGGTAGATTTACGTTATTATTAGCATCTCGAGTATACCTTTTGATTCATACTCAAATTCTCATTCCCTATCAAAAGCTCTTTCAGGAACGACTGCATTGAAAACAAAGCGAGATATCAAATGAATTTCTTGTTCATTGGCTCGCATACAACAGTAGACTACTATTATGAGAATATCTATCAAGCTATAAATCCAATATTTGCTGTAAAGGGGAATTGTTGTTGAGTTTCAGCGCTTGTCTTCATGAAAATATGAATATTTGATATAGCGATGATTTCGTCTGCCTTTTGGGTAGAGTACGTTGGTACCTTAACACTTATCCAAATAGATGTAAGTAAAAAAGGCCTATCTACAAATGTTGAGCTAAAAGAACACGTAGAAAGTGTTTGAAAAACAGCTGATAGATGGATTTGGGAAGGATGAATAAATAAGTAAGAATATAAATTCAGTGAAGAAGTATTTCAATAAATAGCTGTTGAAAGTATGGGTCATTTTCCTATCATGCTGATTTTCCTTTTTTTATTTCTCTCGTAACCTATCCCATACACCTGTTATTTTCTATTCCAATATTTATACACGCAACTTACAGTTTTAAAAGGATTTCAGATGGCATTGTTCAAAAAACTACAATGTTAACTGAAAAATCCCCTTTAGCTCCTGAGCTCTTCACTCATAAGTTACCACAAAAAGATAGGTACCTACTATCTCATCAACCAAAGGAACTTATTTAGATAAAAACTTATCCTAACTAACCTAACTTACTAAGTTTAACAGTTGGGAGTTATTATACTCTTCGTATTTCATTGTTTTACTTTAGCACGTTCCAAAAACCCACAACGTATCACGAAATGTCTCCCCCAGGACCCACAAAACCCAGAAAATCCCATAGGTGATGCAAAACAGTACGAATACAAATGGTCGCAGTGAATTAATGAATTTATCGTAAGCTTTTATTTGAAGTGGCCGCGACGGTCAGAGCAATAAATCTGTGCCCCAAGGTGAGTATACACGAGAGTCTTCTTTTTAGGTGGAGTTTTATACCGTGCGTACTTGCCTTTATCCTTTTGGAAGATTCAGCAAAGTCAAGTGTACTTGGTGTAGCGTAGCGACTATTGTTTGGTATTGCAGAGTGCTTACCAAGAGATTATGGCGTTAAGCGCTTGCGGAGAATTTATCGTTCTTTTTTGACTACCATTTCTATCAAATCTGACCATAACTGAACACGGGCTTGTGGTAGCTTAAAAACTTACTATAAAATTTCAGATTATTAGTTCAAAAAAACTTTGGAACGAGTTTTGCGTTAACTCGAAAACTAATGACCTAATTATGGCAACCGTTGCTTGTCGCTGTTTACATTAAAAATAATAAGATTTAATGACATTAATAAGTGAACAGAAAATAAAGTGATCACTTTATTTCCCAGTTTTACTTAGGTTACATACAAAATTTGTATTTGTGCCGTGTCCAAGAGTAACATCAAAATCAAATCAAAATCGTTTATTTGATACCATGTAGGTACATAATTTAAAACTAAAACATAATGCAACGGTACTGACGCTAAAAGTATAAAACTGTGTCGCGTTCAGTATCTCCCTCCTTTGGACAGGATATAAAATATAGGTACTAAAGTTAAAGAGTTATATACTACAAAAAATCCTACATTATTCTTATGTTAAGTTTAGTTAATAAATATTATAGTTAGTTAATAAAGGTACATACTTAAATTGAAATTTACATAAGACATAAGACTAATATTATAACACTATGCTATGACTGTGGTGGTGTAAAAAATAAATAAAATAAGTTTATAAGGAATAATCTAAGTAGATAGGTACCTTCGAGGACACCGTGTCTCATAAGAGTCAGGGCAACGAATTGGTACCAGTTACTGAGGGTCAGAGGTGAAATTCAAATTTAGTACAATATAATAAAATAAATTGTCTATGTGTTTTTAAGTCTAAAAAAATAGAGTTATAGAATCAGAATAATAAGAAAAATTTGTGCAATTAAGATATTATTATTTTATTTTCGCTATAAGGAGTTCAGTATCGTCATAATATGAAAGGGTTAAGAGCCAGGTAGATATTTTAAGTTTACAATTTCGGAGAGATAAGGGATATATAATAATAATGATGCCATCTATGGCGCTCATTAGGGGAGGCCTATGTCCAGCAGTGGACTATTATAGGCTGGTGATGATGATGATGATGAAGGAATATATTATGTTAAGTTATAAGTAAAGGATTTGTAAGGTCTAAATTAAATAAAGAACTATCAAGTTCTTGATAGTTCTTTCTAGTAAAGAGAGTAGGTATAGACGTCACTGTTACAATGACTTTACTTTTTCTCAGTCGAAAGACGTTCACGAAAGGACAAAAGCTTCCCTAAAATATTATTTTTTAATCTACTGTCACAACATGTAGATACATTAAATAAATAGAAAATATATGAGCTTCATTAAGAGTTCTTAACAAAAAACTTAACACTATATCAGCCTTTCCCCAACCTTGGGGGAATTTGCCTTAATCACCACGCGCTTGGCAGGCGGATTGCTGATGGGCAGTAGCAGTGTTAAAAATACGGAACCTGCTGTCCTTCCTCTGCACTCTTATCGTCTGTCATCTGTCAACTCATACGTCGTCCAGAGGTAAAGGAGAAAATTCTTAAGCTACAACCCCTATGGAAAACCACTTAACAAAAAACACCAAAGCTCTTTCGTCCAACGGTACAGCGACCTGGAATGTATTGGCCAAGAGAAGTCACTGTTTTAGCTAGTCACGCTAATCATTAACAGTATCATTAAGTACAAATAGTTATCCGTAAGTTATATGACTATGAGACTCTCTATCTTCCTAGATCTAAAGATCTAGATCTTTTCAGCGCTAGCGCTAGACCGCTGGACCTCGTAAAATAGAAGACCAGACGGATAACTGTTCAGGACTTGCTAAAATAGTGACTTCTCCTGGCCAATTCATTCCAGGTCGCTGAGCCATTGGACCTTTTCCCAGATTTTCACTAGCTAGTTTTCCAGTTTAGTCGAACTATTTCTTCACTGGGCCAGGTGTTCCCGATCTTGCGAATATCTTCAACTTATCCAATCGTGGCGGTTGCTGGTTTGCCGGCGAATGCTAAAGCTCACTCACCAGTAATATTGAGCACGACCCGTTCCCCGTGCGTGGCGACGATCCTCCACTCGCAGCGCTCCGGCGTCAGTGCGGGCTGCTCGTCCGCCCCCCAGCCGGGCGAGCTGAACCAGCCCGAGTTGCCGAGGAGGGTTCGACCGCATTCTGAGCAGATAAATAATAAATACTTATTGCTGGAGAATTTACAGCTAATCATCACTATCGAATTATTTCTGAGGGCCTAGCCAACCGACATTAAAGCTTATGTCAAACCCATAAACTTTTTCACTTTTCTTCTATCGCTTTCGCTAATCAATGAATACACTGTATAGGCCCTCTGGGCAAAATTGTGCGTTTTCCAAAATCAAAAAATACACGATTTATCTTGGACCTTATAAAGGCGCGGATCGAAATTCTCGTCAGTATTATTATTTTTCAAACTACAGATAATATAATTTGTCTGTTGTCATTATGGGCCACTACAATGGAGGCACAATGGATGCGAATTGATATAAGCGTCACTTATGATTTCACAAAAGACGCATGATGTTTTGAGCTTGGCAGTTTTCCCTTTGTAAGCCTCCCCTTAAAAACCGCTGACATATTGGACAGGAAAAAGGTAACTTGAGGTGCGGAAATACTTTTTAATAAAACATGAACCGGCGCTAATGGTAGCGTTAGAGATTTTGAGAATACTTCTTCTAAAACCTTATTATCTAGTTCCATGTAGTTTTTTGGTACCAGGTACCAACCGAACATAAAAATACTTGTGCCATGTATAACTAGATCAGTGCTATAAGATATCTGGTTGGCCAATATGATCAGAACAGGAACCATCCTATTTCTGCACAGAACCAGAACTAACCAATTTTTACTACATATCTTTATGTATCTTCTTACTTCCATGTTGCTATTTTTGCGATCCGTTTGTTTTATACAAACAAACAAAAGTAGTTTACTGTCTCACTCTATCAGCCTTTTTTCTTTTAATAAATCAGAAACGTTTGCAGCTATTAACTTGAATTTTTTTCAGTTAAATACCCCATGCGAAGCTGGGGCGGACCGTTCAATGAGATGGCCCGGGCGACCGACGCCGACGCCGGGACGGACCGTTAGTATTCAAATAAAATTGTATAACTTACTAGCACACTTGTAGAGTAAATTCGTCTGTGCGATATCACTGGCGCTGAGCCGCACTCTCTGCCCGATCTCTGGTCGTTTCTTCCCGTGCACTTCCAGCGGCAGTATCGTGTCGAGGTACGTGCCCTTACTGAAGGTGTTCCGTGCGTAGTGCATTATACTGTCGTAGTCGTACGTCTGCCCGAGGGAGTTCACTTCCTCTTCGGTTAATTTGTTAAAGTTGTATTCTTGACCTGGGGGAAATAAATGTGTATAAGGTAGGGAATTTGTTTTGAATAAGCGGGTTAACTATGAGCCTCGGAAGAAACAAGCACTCTTAAGTTGGTTGATATTTTTCAAGTTTATTATATACCTACATAAATAATGCTGGACAATCCACACATCATCTACCCCATGTTTAAAAATAATGACTGATATACGTAATACAGTTATTATAAATAGAAAACGACTAGAACACCCTGAATATCTGCACTGCAGATTGTTCATAAATTTATTCCGAGGAGGAAATCAAACCCGACTCCTGCGTCGCAGACAGACTTTCGTCCTCCGCGCCACAAAGGACTATATCTAAGGTTTTTAGTCGATGTATGAGTAGGTACCATGTAGGAGTCGTTTCTCACAATCAGTCATCATGCCTAACCAGATGAAATGATATTTTCTTATCCAAATTAACCACTTGATCAACATAGTTTGGCGTGGAAGTCAGTGAAGTGGGACACTTATACCCATTTCGATATGGAAAAATACTAGTCATAAAATCAGATAGGTAGCCTAACGATCAAGAAACGAATATAAATACGGTTTACGGAAATAGAGTTATAAGTAAGTAGGAGTGGATTGTATAACGCAAATAGACGAAAAATATTATGATACGTGAGATTTCGTTCCAATCCAATATAAATGAGTGATTAGATCTCTTCCCCGAAATCGTTAATTCCGCGTAGCAAATTTTCCACGAATTTAATTTAGGCCACGGATATAAAAGAAGCTTTTGAATCAGCAAGCTCAGAGTGATGAAATTTTAGAGCACGTTAATTAAGACGTTACGCATTGTTTCTATCAAAGTACATAATGTCATTTACCAGCATATGGTCAAACACAAGCCAATTTACCGCTTGCTCGAAAAGCAAACGAATCCCATTTTAAAATGACATCCAGCTTTTTAAAGTGACAAATGCCTCGTGCCCTTTCGTTTCCGAAAGGGCACGAGGCAAATCTGTCGCACAATCAAAATAATCCAATTATCCGATACGCCCACTCTACAATCCTTCATCAAAGCGATCAAATGGAAGCCCGTTCCAAACAGGGCAACCAAATACGAATTATTCGGCTTACACGAAAATTACGTCAATTTACCGCCCGCTTGTTTATCTTGCCGATTACAATAGGTAGATACCAACTCGGAAACGATCTATCTACTCTACCTGAGTAGACCACGGGGAAGGCAAACGTTTTTGAAGACTTCTGCCTACTTCGACCAAGGTAGGCAGAAGGAATCTTGGAGGGAGTTCGCAAAAGAGAGTCAAATATTCGCATGGCTTGTCAATAAGGATTTTTTAGCAGTCAGTTTTGACTCTTTTTATAAAGTTTTTATTCATAAATTTTTTTATCAGCTTCTATTTTTCATGAATTTTAAATTTACAAGGAAATTATTTACGAACTATTCTTGTCCATTGGCATTATTATATGCAGACATTTAAATTTTACTGCAAATCTTAAAACTTTAGAATCCGCGACAATCAGAAAAGAACGAAACCATGTGGAACTGAAGTGATCGGACATTTTACTTTGACAAGGTTCCAGACAATTTTTACAACACGTAGATTGTAAGAAAGAAATTGAAAACAAATTGTTCTGTGTATTACACCCTTCTGTGTGTACAAACGTTTCCCAAATTAATTTTAGTATGAACGATCAATTTTGCAAGACACAGTCCCATTATGTTCGCGCGCGAATGAGATTGGTAGAGGTATACCTACGAGTACCTATGAATCGTGGACGAAGTAAAATGCCAAACTCTCGAATAATGCCAATTCGCAAACAACGAATGGGCTGAAGCTAATTAAACGGGATAATTTAGGGGTTTGAGGAGGTAATCACCAGACAAAATCCGTTTGTTTTGTCTTGGGATTGTGCGTGATATTTCAGTTCGGGTTAGGGGAAGATTTTAGGAAACTTGTTTAGGCGGAGGCTTATTAATGAAGTTAGTCGAATCAAAACGTGTAGATAGATACCTACTTCATTTGATGGTTTCGGCAAAATTTGCACCTAACTATTCCAGAGTGATAAGGCTTTAATTCTGAGCCTAGATCTTTTTGCTGCTACACACAGCTCACTCTCAGTCACTCCTTTTTTCATATTTTGCGTATTTAGATGTCATGTATAAAATATTTGGAAAATTTTAAAAATTTGTTGAAAATATTGCATCTACCTTGCTTTTTTCTATAGTAAGTTTTCGGGTGCCTTTGTCCGTTGCGACCATTTTTATATAAACTATTAAAACTTTTGAGACCTAAAAGCTAGGGAAGATAATATAGACTGAAATAATCTTGAGTTTCTGTTGAAATCCACAGATCTCTGATATTTACAAAACCTCCATCAATACAGAAATGTTTAAACCCCTTGCTCACACAATATCGGTTTTAGGGCACCAATATTTGTCCTCGTGCAAAAATAGATTTCCAGAGCTTTCGTTGGAAAGCACAAATACAAACAGGGTACAATTCTAGTCTATTCAAATACAGTGTGTGTTTTATATGGAGATGTGACATTGATGAAAATAGGCTCCCAAGCCGCTTTTAGCCAGGGTAGGTTTGGACTTTTTTAGCTAATAAAAGTACTCATGTTATAAAGAAGCTAAATCAGTCTAACCTACCTAGGAAGGTAAGCCATTACTATGGTACTGGGTTAACAATACGTCGTAAGTGAAATTATTCTGCATCTATACTTAAGCATATTGTCATAAAATACAAATAACAAAAATACAAATAACAAAAACTAGTTGGAATTAAAAAAGAGCTAAATATTTGCCTGCAATTTTCCTTAACTTCGAGCGACAGGCCGGATGGGCCATAGATTTCAAAGCTTAGCCTACCATCTCATATGTATTCAAGAGCACCCCGACACAAACTGAACGGGGCATTCCAATCTCCGAGTAATGTGGATCACGCACGCAATGTGTATTTGACCCTATTACATGACAATGCGTCTTCCCTTCAAATCTTGCAACTTGGCACAGTCACTATGTACTTACATTACACAAATACGAATTCATGTGAAAAAGTTAGACACAGATTGAGCACAGGCCACGGAACGTACTCGACATGTTGAGATCTGGATGATAGAATTTGTATGAAAATTAATCGTCGATCGAAGCATGGTTTGGTTATGGCGTTCACTATCCAGACTCTGCTGTGCGACTGTTAGCGGTGATTTGTAGGTCTCTC
Organism: Eupithecia pulchellata; assembly: GCA_963931895.1. Taxonomy (NCBI): domain Eukaryota; kingdom Metazoa; phylum Arthropoda; class Insecta; order Lepidoptera; family Geometridae; genus Eupithecia; species Eupithecia pulchellata. The sequence continues at coordinate 1,135,402 of OZ007528.1, read as the reverse complement.
AAAATGTTAGCGCTATCACCGCCAGGCATCAAAGTAAGGAACTGCAAGGGGGCACATTCTACGGGAGTTGTGTGTTATCAACACGCTGGGCTAGGCTTTAGGATAACCCTCAGCCCATTAGCTTTTGGTAGCACAGCGCATGTACCTGTATGCTCAGGTACTTATTTGTATTTGAACCACGTGAAAAAATTCCAAGGAAATGACTTAGTATAATTTTTCTCAGTTATGTCGAACTTAGCATGCATAGTAGTATTTATTGTCATAATTCAAAATCATAAATAGCAAATTTTTAATTCTTGCAATATTCCAAAATATCAATACCTATTTATTCAATGTAATATACCTAATGATCAAATAAAATGATTATTATGAATACCATTTTTGTCGATCTCTCCTTATCTAATAAACTGTTACAGAGAGCGCCATGTTCATTTCGGTGTAGAAGCACGCCACGTGTCCCAACACCGGAAGCGGCACGTATCTGAGATGATTCAGAAGATTTCGTCCTATGCGATGGAATATAAAGCAGCTGCATTAAAGTGGGCCTACTCTTTAAGGACTCTATTCAAAGCTATTGAAACTTTAACCCAATTTTATTATAATAAAGTTTAGTATATGTATCGGTCAAGGACTTGGCCGATATATCTCAGTAGTGGACTACGGGAGCTAAGTCTGTATTATATGCTGAGTTAGGGCCTTATTGTAACAACTATAAGCATATACTTATCCTATAACTGTGTCTTGTTTTTGTTTCTTGACCATTCTATAGTCGTTATGAATAAATGTGTTTCTATTTTTTATTGTATTCTAATTCCAATGGGAACCCATTGGACTGGCAGCTCTGCCGGAAAACTGTGACCAATTGCTAGCAAGCTAGAAAACAACTCATGCTCAGGTTGACGTTGCATTTGTGGTTTATTTTAGTACCATTGTCATGTAAGTCTGTTAACGCAAATAAACTGAACCTAATAATCAGCCATAGGATCTGTAAATTAGCTGTCAGTTCGTTGTCACCTCAGACTTAAACTAGAGCATCGCTAATCCGTGCAATAAAGTGCATTATACCGGGCAGATAACTCGTTCAGCTAACCGTTATTACCCAATTACTTAATCTGTTCTCATTCGAGCGGGCATGTCATTACCACCCAACTGCTGGGCTAAATGGATTGGATTACTAATGGGATTCTTCAATTTGCTAAGTTTGGGAACTGTAGGAGTTTTCGTTTTATTAGGAAGTGTCTTGCGAATCTAAATTTGATGAAAGTTTCTCGACTTTTTAAGGAAGTCACAATAATATAAAAAATGCGAATGGTTGTTGATGTAAATTACTTCTTCATTATAACAACTGAACGGATCAGGCTAAAGTTTTGCATATATATATATATGTATATACACCTATGACCTGGAATAACACATGTTACTTTCTAACCCATAAATCAGTTGCCGTAGAAATTTACTTTTTCATAGAAATAAACATTGTTATAGCAAGCGCGTGCAAAACTGTAGTCAGAAACTTGTTTTCAATATAAAATACGCTTTTCTTCTATAAATAGACAGACAGGATATGTCCCAGACATTTTTTAATACTAAATTCCTATTACAGTTACAGGTGTTTTTTCTAGTCTTAAAAGTAATTTGAATGCTGGGCAGAATATTCTTAATAAAACCGAAGTCTCTCTGACTTCTATGTAAAAAAAAGATGAAGAGCTTTTACAAGATTTTTACATCATGCAAACACCCCTAGATTTATCACCATAAAGATCTAGATGCCCTAGATCTTCTTCCAGCGTATCGTAAGCCTATCTAGGGGATATATTATACGCGTGACTAGAATTAGCCGACGTAGCTGTTTGCATCGCAATATGGAACACACGGAAAACCTACTGACCTTTGAAGGGTTCGAATTGAGGGCAGATATTAAAAGCACAAAAACGGACTTTCATTTCGTTTTATTTATTGAGTAAGTTGAGTAGTAAACAAAGAGAAACGACGTAAAATGTACGGGTCTGAAATAAGACAGTACCTATTTTGACCTTATTCACTTTTGGGTGTATATAAAACTGTCAACCGTCAATTTATTTGTTTGTGATTCGAGACTGTATCCAACATATTTTCGCATTTTAATTAGGTACCTGCTAATAAAGACAAATTTAAACAATCAGCGAAAGCAAAAACAAGTTGTTTAAAAGTCCACAGAATGTTTTGTAAAAATCTGTTTCTGGTCTTATAAAACACCGAAGAAAGTAAGGACGTTTTATTCAAAATCAACGCATTTATATTCCTATACCTCGGTTAAGTTCTAAAATGAACTATTAACAGCGTCACTTATGTATGACTAATAAGTACCCACTAAATAAAATAAAACAATCTTTATCCGTAATAATCTGGAACTAGGCTACATCACAAAATCAAGAAACGATGCTTATCATTGCTAAACCGAAAATATTATGTGATATTATAGTAATGATTCGTTTGTTATACTAAGGTAGTAAGCCTCTTTATTAATATTTGTTTAAAATGGTATACGTTGCCATCATTGATTAGGTAAGATTATTGTACTATAATAATTGTGTTAAGTTTCAAAGTCACCAATACGTCTGAATTAACCAGTAAAGTAGATAAAACCACAACATTTTATACTAGAATACCCACACCGATTAAAGTTCCTACTAAGACCCTGAAGACCTAGATAATGTGGGTCAATTACAAATTCCAAAGAGCAAAGTCGCAAAGACTAAACGAGAAGCGAAACTTGGAGACATATTTCAGTCCATTGTTCTGCAGAAGCAAGGATAACTAAAATACCGAATGAGCGGCGAAATCCCCCGGCATTCAAACTATCCTCCAGCTTACAAACGACCAGCCAAATTAAACCTTAAACGCCATGTCTTTAGTTTCAATTTACTGAAAAACTGTTACCGTATCAAAAAGCGAGCAAATTTCAATTCTGTATTTAAAGAGGTAGAGTTGAAATTGTGTTGTGGAATAGTTAGGGTTCCTCAGATGGTCTGACTTAGTTCCGAGGTGAGCTTGCGATAAAATTATGAATGGGCTACTGTTATGCATATTACCGGGTTATTCTGAGACTCTGGAGACTTGAATGCAGATCTTTTAAGGGATTTCGTGAGGAATGTGATGACAAAGCTTACTAATCTGCGCGTATTTTAATGAATTTGGATTCAAGGTTGTATTGTTGTGCCGGTGGAAAATTCTGTAGTAAATCTTTAATCTATTAAATATGTTTAGCTCACAAGCCCTGGTTAGCTATGGGCTAGAACATTCTGTGTAGATTATCCAGCAATTTTTTTAACAATTTTTTTTTATTAGTTTATGCAATTAGTCTGAGCAACTGATCCCTACCCCGTTATCTGATAACAACCATAACAAATTGACTAGCTAGATCATCTGAAAAGGGAATAAATTGGCATAAATACGGGTACATAGTTAATAGTAGAATTATTATAATTCAAAATCTTGTTTACGCTTTGTAAACTTGCACTATGTTATTAATATGTAAATAGGATGAATGAATAAATTGTATTTCAAGTTATAGAAGTTTGGTCTTCTAAGTTGACTAACTATGGAGAAACATGCTATTGTTTAGATTTGTTCTTCCATACAAATGAGTTTGACAACTCGAGTTCCAAGACTTCACATCATCATCACATCATAGCCTTTAATAGTTCACTGCTGGACATAGGCCTCCCTTAATGAGCGCCACAGAAGGCATTATTTATCATTTGGGGGTTACTGCCCATAATCCTCACGCTGAGCATGCGGGTTTTCAATTTCATTCCAAGACTTACCATGCATAATATTGTCCCTGATGATCTGCACATGCTTGTCCCTGTCCGGGCGTGTATGTTCGTGCCAGAAGCCGACCACATGGCCCAGCTCGTGCACCACTATGCCAAACTTGTCGCAGTTCTTCCCGATAGAGATGGCTTGGGCCCCGCCGCCGCGCTTACCGACGAAGGAACAGCATCTAGGGAAATGTAGATTTGTTTTGTATGTGTGTATTTACAATGTTGCACGTTAGTTATGGATATTGTAATGTCTTGAGGCAAAATGAGATTTGAATACCTTACAAATTTTCTTGTCTTCTTTTGTACCTCAGTAAACAGTAATAATAATTATTTATTATTATATATTATTATTACCTAATTAAAATAATAGTTAGATCATTTACTTCAGGCATTATAAGAACGGTTATCGATGCCAACAACACTTATTCTAGGGCCCATATAACAAATACCTGACATATATTAATAACTAAGGAACTAATCGTAGACCTAGGTATGTAGTTACCACGACCAAACTCTAACGTTTCCGTTCTAGGTCAATTGTAATCCAGTTGCTGCCCACATCTATCTTCTCAACGTGATTCTTAAAACTCCTTTGTGGTCGTCCCACAAGAAAGCAAATTTTCATGCTTATTTTGTACTTGCATTTTTTTTAATTCCAGCATCTTTTTTTATCAATGACTAACGGTCCGCCCCAGCTTCGCACGGGTATTTTTCTTTTTTTTTTACAATCCACACAGCATCATCTAGCCCCAAGCTAAGCAGAGCTTGTGTTATGGGTACTAGATGATAATGATAATAATAATAATAATAATAAATATATGGTATTGCACAAAAATTTCATTTTTCATACGGAACCCTAATTTTTCTGATAATATTGTATAGACTATGTTCATCACGGAAAATTTTGGATTCTAATGGTGAAAGAATTTGTCAAATCGGTCCAGTAGGAGCCTATTCAATTCAAACAAACAAACAATCAAATCGTTCCTCTTTATAATATTAGTATAGATGAAGGCAAAGTTCTTTAAGAATTAGGCGCCCAAATGGTTAAAATCCTTTGCTCTTTCAATAAGACCCGACAAGGATTAACCTAAATCTGTTCTACGAGTTCTTATGACTACTTATAAGTTCAAATCCTCTGTTTAATGGATATAAGTTAGTAAGTACAGACAGCAAAAAAGTTAACAACGTTCCTTTTATTTTGTAAACACCTCTTACCTCTATACTGAGACAGCTGACACAGCTGAGGCTTCGAGCCTACTACAATTTAATTACTGAAGAAATCAAAGGTTCCTAGTTAAATCAACAGGTTTTAATATTAATGAAACAAAACGCCCTCTTTTTATCAAAATTTTTATGTTGACTCTACAACGCGAAAAGTCACACAACTTCGTATAGAGCTTTGATACATAACATTCCTACGTATGTTACGTGCTCATAATAAGTTTGATATTTCTTCGTAACTTCCTTTAATTTTGTATCTTTGCATAATCTAACTTTATCAGACGAGATTTTACTTCGATTCAAATCTGGTTAGAGTTATAATAAAGTCGTTAAAAGCATTGAAAATTCAAAGAGTTTTTTTACAATAAACACAGCGTCATCTAGCCCCAAAGTAAGCAGAGCTTGTGTTATGGGTACCTTGGAACTACATATATATCTGATAAAAAATTACTACACTACATACATACCGATAATTTATACATTTATAATAGTACATATAACCAAAACTCCCGAAATAAAATATCTGCAGATTGAGAAGAGAGTTGGATGAATAAAATTTTATAGCTAGATGTCTGTAGTGGATAAGCAGCTTAATCTTTAGGATACATTCATCGTTCAATTGTTATGTTATGTACGTGATTCATAAATCACGTCTGCATATTACAACTGACAACATAAAGGATGCAGATTGCTTAGCCCTGTCGTCTGTGGCCAGACATACCAATCTATTCAATTGTTTAAAGACACAGTTGTGGTTTAAATGACAGATTTTGTCATGTGTCAATGACTAGACTAGGTTCATGGTTAACATGTTCGCGGTTCATGACCGCGGCCGGATGACCGGATTGCAACTTTTATTGCGCTACTACAGCAAAGCTAAGACGGTGGTCTTGATGATGAAATTAAAGCGGATGACGAAGAAAAGTACGGCGAATAAGAAAATATTGAAAAAATCTCAGTAAGAACTCAATTATTATAACGAAGCAAATATAAGTCCTTACCCACAAGGCCTCTCAGTGAAGACAATGTAATCCTTATGAGCATCGGCATCCCTCTCAACAAACTTGACGCAGGTGAAGTTCTCCCAGTGCCGCATGGCCTGTTTGAACAGCGACTTGTGGGCGCCGCTGAAGTTGCCGTCTATCTCGTACGGAATCACGCCGTGCTCCCATATACGCTCTTTGCGGTTGGTCGCTGCTCGGATCGAGCGGTGCTTCTTGGTCTGAAGACAAAGGATTTTATTAATTTGTGCTGAGCGTTAATTGCATTTGGTATAATTTTATGAGTGCGTGTGAGAGTGTCATTTTTGATTCCATTCTATATGTACCTAAAATCTCCAACAGCTTTAGGATCTCCAATGGATGGAATGAGGGCGAATTCTTATAAGAAATACCTACGAATGCGAATCTCATAACAAAATACATGAGAAAGGAAGCCCATAAACAAATTAATCTACAGATAAATCCCTACGAATTGATAAGGAAAAGCCCGCAAAATATGGAAAATGCGAAGAATTATTGGGTAAAAATGCAGCTATAAAATACTCGACTGCAGCAGTCGTTGGCGCGCCGCCAAATTGATATGACCGTTTTGATATTTTAATTCGGTGAGTTTGAGTGGCTCGACTAGAAACTGCGGTCAGAAAATCAGAATTTACGTAAATTTAGTTAAAAACTGTCTGTAGTATTGTAGGTACGTTTTTAGACGTTTGGGATAACATTAAAAAATTTAGCAAAAAATCTTTTGAGCTCTCTGGACTAGTTAGAAGGTCGGTAAGAAGGTGTATAAAATAAGTTATTTTAGCCAATTGAAGGACGATAGTTAACTTAAGATTCAAAATTCTCGGACTTTCATACATTTTATTTATAAAAGTTTCCTCAGCTTTAACAGTTTTCTATTTATTTTTCGTAAAAATAGACTTAGGTTCGACCTTATCTCCCCTGATGGGAAGCGATGATAAGCCTAATTAACCAATCCATTAGGCAGGTTTGTAATTACTAAGACTATTATGTTATAGGCATGGTTTCAGTTACGGAATCTGGGATTTCATGTATGTGATGCATGCTTGTGATGCATTGCTTCGAGTGATATCTGATCATCATCAGCCTATGTTAGTCCACTGTTGGACATAGGCCTCCCCTAATGAGCGCCATAGCGCCCTGTCTTCGGCTTGTCGCATCCAGCATCTGCCAGCAGTCTTTCGCAGATCGTCATCCCACCTGGTCGGAGGGCGTCCTACACTACGTTTACCGAGTCGCGGTCTCCACTCAAGAACACGTTTACCCCAGCGGTTATCGGTTCTTCGCGAAATATGGCCGGCCCACTGCCACTTCAGTTGGCTAATTCTCTGAGCTATGTCGATGACTTTAGTTCTCTGTCGGATGTATTCGTTACGAATCCTATCCTTCAGAGAAACTCCGAGCATAGCTCTTTCCATAGCGCGCTGAGCGACTTTGAACTGGTGGACCAACCCTATCGTGAGTGTCCACGTCTCAGCTCCGTAGGTCATGACTGGTAGGACGCACTGATTAAAAACTTTAGTTTTCAAACATTGCGGTATGGATGACGAGAAGACTCGACGTAGTTTTCCGAACGCTGCCCAGCCTAGCTGGATCCTCCTCTTGGCTTCCTTCTCGAAATTGTTTTTACCCAACTGCAAAATCTGCCCGAGGTAAGTGTACTCAGAAACAATTTCGAGAAGGTGGCCATGTACGATCACCGGTCTTGGATCAATGTGGGCATTGATCATGACTTTGGTTTTATCCAAATTCATGCCAAGACCGATACATCGGGAGGCTGAAGCTAGACTGTCCAGCATCCGGTTCAGCTCCTCTAGCGACTCCGCCATTAAGACTATGTCATCAGCGAATCGCAGGTGTGAGATGTAGTCGCCGTTTATGTTGATGCCCTTGTCTTTCCAGTCCAGCGTCTTAAACATATCTTCCAACGCGCTCGTGATCAGTTTCGGGGATATGACATCCCCCTGCCTCACTCCTCTGCGCAGTTGGATCGGTTTAGTCTGCTGGTCCTGTACTCGGACACTCATCGTAGCGGCTTCGTAGAGACATCTCAGCACCTCGATATAACGATAGTCTACTTGGCATCGCTGTAAGGATTGTAGAACAGCCCAGGTTTCAACGGAGTCAAAGGCCTTCTCATAGTCCACAAAAGCCAGACACAGGGGCTGATTATACTCTTCGGACTTCTGTATAATCTGCCTCACTGTGTGAATGTGGTCTATGGTACCATATCCTCCGCGAAACCCAGCCTGCTCCGGTGGCTGAAACTCGTCGAGTCTCCTGGCGAGACGGTTCGATATAACTCGTGAGAAAAGCTTATAGACGTGACTTAGGAGCGAGATGGGTCTATAATATTTAAGAAGGGTTTTATCTCCCTTCTTAAAAAAGAGCACCACCAAACTCCCACTCCACGCCTTTGGAGTTCTCCCACTGTGAAGGACGGCGTTGAAGAGGCTCTGTAACTCCTGTATAACAGGGTATCCTCCAGCTTTCAAAAGCTCTGATGTTATTCCGTCCTCACCGGGGGCTTTTCCATTTTTAAGCTGCCTCAGAGCTAACACGATCTCGTCTTGACTGATGTCTGGCAGTTCGTCGGTATAGTGGCGTATCAAGGTGGCTCTAGAATCGTGGTCGTCTCGTTGGGAACGGGGAGCATGTGCAGCGTATAAACGGCCATAAAAGTCCTCTATCTCGGCCGATATCTCCGGCTTCGACAAAACGGTCCTTCCGTCGTGCGTTGAAAGCTTCGTCAGGTGGCTCCTTCCAAGCTGCTGAGTGAATACTTTGGACCCTCGGTTTCGCTCTATCGCCTCTTCAATGAGGCGTGTATTAGAGCTCCGAAGGTCGCGTCGTACCATCTTCGCAATTCGCTTGTTCAGGTCTGACCTCTCTGACGAAGTCGCTTGGGTGGTTTCCCGTCTTTTTGTCATCAGCCCAAGAGTCTCATCCGAGAGTTTGGACTTCTTACCAGTACGCTGCTTTTTGCAAAACTTGATGCCCTCGTCCCTCAGCGTTTCTACCAGATTGTGTAGGGTCTCGTCAGCGTCATCAGTGGGTTCCAAGGCAGCGAATCTATCCCCGAGAAGCTGCTGAAACTTCTCGGTGCCCGCCATGATTTGCATTGGGTTCGGTCGGAGCGTGGACTTCACCAGACGGTTTCTTTCAAGCTTCAAATTTATATTCAGAGAGCCTCGAAGGAGTCGGTGATCAGATCCGGTATTGAACCTGTTGATCACTGAGACATCTCTGAATATATGCTTGCTATCCGTCATGATGAAGTCGATCTCATTTTTAGTCACAGAATCGGGACTCCGCCATGTCCACTTCCTTTGGGGCTGTTTCTTAAAGAAAGAGTTCATTAAGAACAGCCCCTCTTTCTCAAGGAAGTTGACGAGCATTTGTCCCCTGTGATTTCGAACACCAAAACCATGCGGGCCTATTCGGGATTCGTTGCCAGTCTGGGTTCCCACCTTGCCGTTAAAGTCCCCCATAACAACGTTGAAGTGAGCCTTGGTGGTGTGATGTAAGGCTTTGGATATGTCTTCGTACATATCCTCCACTTCATCATCCGAGTGTGTCGAGGTCGGTGCGTAAACCTGAATGACCTTCAAGCTGTAGCGCTTAGACAGCCGAAGGATCAGGTACGCTACCCTGGTCGACACACTGGAGATTTCTTCGACGTTGTTAGAGAGGGCCTTATTGACGAGGAAACCTACGCCACCCTGGGATGTTTTATCACCCTCACGAAAGTAGAGAAGATGGCCCGAGTCTAGGGTTACGGTGTCCTCCCCCTCTCTACGGACTTCACATAACCCTAGAACATGCCATTTAATGTTCTCTAACTCCACTTCCAACTGCGCTAGATGGTGATCAAGCCTCAGAGTGCGTCCGTTAAACGTTGCCAGGGTCAGTGTGTGTGGGGTGTGGTAGCCTAATGTAGCCCGGTGATTCCTAGCACCCCCTGCCCCGCCGTTACCGTGGCCGCTACCATGGCCAGGAATAGCGAGGCGGCCGGGAACTGGGGGCCATTTTGTGGCGGTTCTTGTCATTTGGGGGTATTGCCCATAATCCCCACGCTGGGCATGCGGGTTGGGGATCGCAGTTTAGTGGAGTAGTTCTGCAGAGGGCGCTGCTGCCCGCCCCCCGGTGTGTTTCCCTTAGTCGCCTCTTACGACACCCACGGGATGAGTTGGGGTGGTGAAATTCTTTATTATGCCGTCACCACACGGCATAATACGATACTAGTTACTACGATATCTGATAAATCTAAGGATTTGTCAATCTCATACTGGAATTTAAATTGGATTGATCTACTATAGAAACATATATAGCTAGGTACCATAATGGTTTATTTATTTTTTGGAAAACAACATCATAACACAATTTTTAAAGTCAAACAAATAATATTTTAAGTTACGCGCTGTGCCACTTCGATAGCTTTTGGCAGGTCTTTGAAATATATATATATTTAGACGCTGTTTTCGGACAGGATATTAAGTTTAGTGACATGGGGAGAAACTCAAGTAGGTTGGTCTACAACTGTATTGTATAATTATGCATTATTAGGATTGTTGTTACTTGCGTTTAAAAAATCCTAACATCGTTAATTGTTTTATTATTATTTTAATATACTTCAAAATTCAATTTGCGTCATTTATCTCACATTGAAAGAAGATAATGCTTTGTTCTTTAGATGATAGGTTAAAAGGGAAAAATGAGTCTCCACTTACCCCAAAACTAGTATCGTTGTATAACTGGCTCTCCATTGCATCTAGATCCTGGTCATCATCACGAAAAAACCAGTTATCGAATTGTCTTGTTCCGTTTAAAAGAATCTTTCCTTTAGATTCCTGAGATCGATTATCTTCGGTATTTACCGCGTGACCTTTGCGAGCTTCAGTCTTTTGATTGTAGGTTTTCGGAAGTGTTTTATGTTTATCCAACATATTTCCGGTTTCATCAGCATCTGATTTAAAATTTAAATCATTGACGTCTATGTTTTCTGTGTTTTCATCATATTTTTTTGGTGGAGCTTTCAGTTCAAATTTCTCTTCGAATTCATGTTCTGGAACCTGAAATCTGTCTTCTCTGTGCTCTCGACTACTGTGTTTATGGTGACGAAAAAACTTCTTCCTGACAAATTGCGAATTCGTTTCTGATAAGCTATTCTGATTTTGCTCGTTTGAGTGAATGTTTCTCAATCTGAAATCAAAAAAAATTTAAAAGTTATATAAAATATCAAAGTATTGAATTGGTATGTGTATAAAACAAAGAAAGTGCAGCGATAACTTTCAAAAGAAAAAAATATAGGAAGATGTAAATAGATCATTAATTCAAGGTTTATTAAAATTATCGAGCAATTTGCTATGCTACTATAAAAATGCTCTTATGTTAAGTATAAACTTCTTATGTTCAAAGTACTCGTAGGGCTTCCTTTAAACGTACATATAGTCCCGTCATAAAGATTTTAACACATTCGATACTTTTTATTATTTCTCGACATTGTTGTTGCCTCGTAGGGTCTTTAAAAGAACCAGACAACCAAACAATTAAACTGTTTCTGTCGGTAATTTATACAGCTCTGTTCAAGATTGTTTAACTAGTCGGGCCACAGAATAATAACGGTTGAGTTTGGCAACTTGGGTCTTTGCCAGTACCCGAAATGGGGAGATAAATTGATCTTGTAGAGTGAAGCTTACACTGGCTTCATCGTTTGTTATTATTGTGATTGAATGTCATAATCATTATTTTTGAATCCTAGTAACCTACTAGAATCTGTGCTAATATTTTCGAATTATACTATTTAAGTTAAGTACTAGCCACTAAACACACCTACCTACTTGGTTCTATCTTCTATACAGTGTTAAAGATAGATAATAATTAATAACCTCTTTAAGGAGACTTGAGTAAATCAAGACTAGCAACTTTTTTATATGACTTTCACTAAAACGTAATAACAGACACATAAGCGCCACCGCGTGCCTCGCCATTATCGACTTGTCTGAATCTGTTACTGGCTTGTTCTGCGTTCATATTATGGCTTTAATCTGTGACCGGCTACATAGAGCTAAGAAGATCAGAACTGGAAATTAACCTATTTATTTTTCAATCATTGAATTAGACAAATTGACAGAACAAAAGTTTTCCGTCTTGATCTACCCTAGTCAACTTTAAGAGGTTCTTGATCGTCTCGCCGTGTATAGAAACCTTAGATTATTAATATTATGTAAACAAAGGTGTGACAAAACATACGAAATATTAATGGAAAATAAAACTAGTGGTTTTTTTTTATTTAGTTAGATCATTGTAATTTATTTGTTAATAAAGGCTTGGCCATTTTAAAAAAATGGAAAATAAGTCACGCAATAGTTCTAAACAATATTTGAATACATTCATCCATGATAAAACTTATCTCCCGAAGCTTTTTCGAGACAATAATGCATTGTTGAAACTTGTGTTTTAACATTTAGTTGCTTACTTGTTGATTTCTGTTACTGCAACGGTAATTTTTGTCAGGTATTCATCAATAGATGTTTGTTGACTTAAAATATTTTAGAATCGAGTAGGTATAGCAACTTCCAAAACGTTTAAAGTGAGCAAATATAATTGCTGTGTTAACGGAAACAGGTTCGCGAGCTTCGCAGGACGATTAAATCCTACATTTCATTCGTATTCCAGTTAAACTAATACCAGCACTTAGCTTCCAAAGGGTGGCCCTTTGAGCCAGTGCAATTACGTGCCACATAGTAAAGTACATCCAAAAGGAAAAATAGTCTGGGAAATACTGGAGCGTGGTAATGAGGAATCTTTTGCTCGGAACGAAATGAAAAGGCAGCCAAATGGAGATAGCTGCGATGACGCATTTGAAAGATTTCTCCACATTTCTAGTAGGTAGAAGGGGGATTCGTTCTTGCGATTTAGTATTTCCCTTTGGGCTTTGAATTTTGCAAGCGGTTTATATTTTTTGTTAAGCTGTTTGCCTTAAATTACTCAATCTATCATTCGTATAGCATTCGTATGCTAAAGTTGTAAAAACCCACAATTTTCGGAAAATCGTATCAACATGTGTGATTCCTGTTAGATTATTTTGTAAGTTAAATAACAAATCAACATTTATAGTTTATAGTAATTGATTCGATTCTACTGAAAAGGTTACGTTACGTAGCAATAATCCGACAAATAATATTATGTTTTTCTACATTATCTAATGCTGTGTTGGTCGTTGTTGTATTGACCAAATCGGTCTCGGTCATGGACAGTTTGGAATTATTATTAAGTATAAGTTTTACTAACTCACCGTCTTTTGTTCCCGTGTCGCCGTCTGCGTCTTCTTCTACTATGTTCTCTATTCTCGTCCACATTCTGCAAGCTCGCAGTCGGATTTAAGAGATCATTCACCAATGGCTTATATAAATCTTCAGTCTTCTTTACTAATTCTTCCTCCTGCTCACTCGACGGTAGAACCCCGTTGGTTGGAGAGGGACCTACAGTTACATTTTCTGGTACTTCCTTAGATTTAAGGTTATTGTTTATATCGCCTGTGATTTCTCTGCTGTTGCTTTGAATTTTGTTTGTTATTTCGTCCGTTTTACTTGAAATGTTCAGGATCTGTATGTGCGGGTAGAATTCTTCTAAATTTAATATGTTATTTGTTGAAATATTAACGACTAGGACGCCATCTTGTTCTAGGCTATCCGACTCCGTGAGATTGTCTAGTGTTTGATTGAAATGTTCTAGTTTAGTTTGGTTGATGACGTTTGTGAAATTTTCTATTTCTTCTAGAGGTAGTTTACCGTTTTTTAGCAGAACTGACTTGTCTAGTCCTGCTGGCAGTGTCTGTAACAAACGCACAAGATCACCAAAGTGTATAAAATAGATCATCATTGCTATGCTGTCCACGTACTCTACAGTAACTAGGAGTTGCCTTTTTAAATAACACATCACTATTCCATAGGCGTGAGTCAGTGAGATTTTTATTTGTTACAATATGAATCTATAAACAATCTTGATAATTTTCAACACATCGTTACATTGATAAGTATAACTTAGGCTATTTAGCTCCATAACAACTAATGATCTTGTACTACGTATTAAATTCCATTAATGACCTCAAGAGTTAGGTACCTGGCTTACCTTTGTATTAAGTACAGCGTCATTATATTGTTTCGGCTTGTCGGAACTGATCGTGAGGGTATAATATTCTTCCTCTGTTACATTCCATTAATGACCTCAAGAGTTAGGTACATATGCTTACCTTTGTATTAAGTACAGCTTCATTATATTGTTTCGGCTTGTCGGAACTGATCGCGAGTGGCTGCTTGGTCCTCTTCCGTAGTAAATCCGGCATGCCTTCCTCTTCTACTTGCAACCCTTCAAGGAGGACCTCTTTCTTCAGTCTTTCCACTTCCTCTTGGAGTGATTTGTTGATTTTGGTTTCTGGTAAGGGCGCTCGCGTCGCGTACCTTTGCAAGTCGGCGTCCGGGATTGCTATGTCTCCTTGGAAGTTTTCTGTGAAGATAATTTAAATATTAAAAAATAAATTATATTAAAAAATACTTCGGATTCTGATTGTTTTACATTAGAGCTGTTTTTTAAGTTTTGCGAAACAAACAGTTGTCTTTTGTGAATAGTAGCTCTACTTGCATGGGACCTATCTAGGGATAATAAACATTTGTCCCGAGGCGGGAATCGATCCTACAACCTCCTGCGTCGCAGACGGACTTTCGCCCACCGCGCCAGAGGTCACAGAGGGTCGTCAAACTTACTTAAGTTATTGAAAAAGATTTAAGACAAAAAATTCATCTTTATTCTCAAACTACAGGTTTCTCTCACTCACCTGTAAAATTACGGTATGTAGCTTGATATGTTTTTATTAAAAACAGCAAAGAATAGTTATCCCCAAGATACACCCTAGTTTGGGGATAAAGGAAATAATCAAATTTTAAGTCATAAATTTTTTTCAAACATAACAAAATAATTTTGGTTTTAATTCTCTAAAGCAAATAAATGTGATGAAATGAAAGAATTATCAAATTGGGATGGACGACAGAACAGTGGTCAAGGTTTCTATCAAAATAGGTTATTTTTTTATAACCAATTTGATAATTCTTTCATACAGCCAAGTTGAGAACCTCCTCCTTTTCTTTGCAGCGGATGAAAATGGTGAAAATCAGCTTGAGACACGTAATTTATGTTCCGTAAGATTTTTTACAAAACCCTTTGATATTCACACCAACATTTGCAGCGCAATGCGCTGGGTCGGTTTATTTACATTTTATTTTTGTGACTCGGCAAAAACCCGGAAAAACTTTTCAGAAAGTTATGCAAAAGTTTCGCAGCCATTTCAATTTGTGATTCAGAATTAAATTCAAATCTCGAAAGCGTCCAAGCACCAAAATAAACCAACCAAAATCAGAGCTTCTAATTCCAAATTCAAATTCAACAAAACATGGTCGATTGCATACGGTCATTAAGGGTCGTTGCAAACGAGCAATATGGTACCACCGGACAAATTTGAATAATACCACCTTTTGATTTATATCCTAGCGGAATTAAATAAAGTCCTGATTTGCGCTAAAACCGACATTTTTTACAAGATACGTCGTAATTTACCTTCATGCAATGCGTGTCGTAGTTGGCAAGTGTCTAGTTTGCGATCACTTAACAACGAGATACATCTGCCGCGATCATAAAATTTAATGGGCGAGACCCGTGTCTATGCGCCAGCTGGTGTACAACGCTGGCTGGTAACTAATTAATTGCCCATGTATGCTTACAAGCGCGCATTGGTTACCGCACTTTACGATATAGGTGCGACTATGAATATTCATTTTGAGGTTGTGTTCCGTTGAATTTGGCGGCAAGTTGGAGAATGGCGCGAATTGAAATTAATTGCTTTTTAAACTATCGTAGCGCGATAAAGTTTGAAATAATTCTAGACCTCGGTTAAGATTTTATGAGGCATGATAAATTGGATTTTCCCTTTTGTGTTTAATTAAGTATGTTTTAATTTATTTGGGGTAGGTATGTAAGTTCTATTTTTATAGGGTAGGTATGTACCTGAACCGTATTATTATGTATGAACTTTACAAGTTCAGTAGGCCAAGCACGGGGATTGTTCTCTAGGGTAGAATAGACAATAATAGCATCGCATCGCCATACATTGCGTACATTATTGAAGTTGAAGAAATTAATTTCAAATAATTTACGCATTGGATGACAAAGTGACGTAATTTTTATCTATTCTACCTTAGACAAGAAAGCCCGTGCTTGCCCTACAGGAGTCGATGTGGGTAAGTTCCATTAGCAACTATTACAAGAGCGATTATGTACTTTTTACGGCAGTAATTTCGATACTATTCGTTTGACTAGCCAAGGTATATGTGTAGTTCTAGAAACACTTCACAAGTACATAAGTGAAGATAAATAACTAAAGATTTTTAGAACACGGAAGAAAGCTATTGCTTTTCTTAGGTCTGAGTTGGAGGGGTCTATTCTAACGCCTCGTCATACCTATCTAGAGGCTATTCAAATAGTTTTATTCAAGAATAGCGCTTGTTAAACAACAGTAAAAAGCTAAGGAAATAACTTTAACTGCAATCCAGTATCCAACTTTACAGTTGCAAGTTTCGACGCCTTGAGTTCGAATGAGGTAGGAATTGAACTTCTAGAATACAATACAAAATGCTCGATGTTTGAAATGTTCAATTTCTACATACCAGAAATTGAACATTACAAAAGACATTACATAAGACAAGTACAATGGGCGGCCTTATCGCTTGGAAGCGAGCTCGCTCTTGGATGGAAATATTTATTTGGATAGGTACAAAAAATATACCAAACTAAAATATTTAGTTTAACTTAAGGTAGTATTTTCTTTTTAGAAATTATTTGTTTCAGCTTTATTTATTTTTTTATATTGTACATTATTATAACACAAGACTTGACAAATAAGTGACCTCACAGACATGAAACATAAAAAGTATGGAGAAAACATTAGTGCTTATTAAAGCAAAATTTCAGGAATAATTATGGAGAGCGCCTTTTATAAATTCCAAAAAAAATATTTTATCCAAAGCTTACCTGGAAGAGATCGCTTCTAAGGGATAAGGTTGCCCATTCTATTTGTTTATTACGTTACCATACCTCCCTTCAATGTAATGTTATTTTTCTGGTGTACATAAAAGAGTTTTTCAATTGCAATTTATTTTAAACAACAGCTTTAATAAAAACATAAATCTACTTATTCCGAAGACAGATAAAAACTGTTTTTATTTTTATTAATTCTGCCCAGACTCTACCCTACAATAAATTTCTAAAAACAGTAGTAACCTCAGAATTCACGGCAAACGGAAAAAACGAGTAGAAACAACACAATGAGGTACAAAAGTAGCACACGTAACCCGGCATTCATCGCGGCGAGCGCGGCGCGGAATCATTTTGCTTCTAGCCTTTTATAAAAGGCTGTGGATGTGTTAAACAAACATACATAAGACAAGTAACGAACTGCGAGAGACTGAAGATGTGGTGGTGGTTGTTGTAAGGTGAAGACATGGCGACCTAGGTTCAGCAGTGGACAATTATGATGATGCCTGTCGGGAAATAAGCAATAATAAGTTGGTATCCCTATATTGTATAGAAAATTATTCCATTGCTTGAATATTTTTTTTTTTGAGTTTCTGCTTTTTCCTAACTATTCGATATAACTTCAATATAACGAAGGTTTTTATTAATGTCTAGTAACAACAATCCAGCCATAGATTTGGCTAATAGAAAATTCAGTTTTAATTTAATTTTGCAAAATCATAAGGTATCCACTAAGAATTTGCACTTTTCTCACAACTGGCACTTTTCTTATTGTCTCTAGACTTATGGTGAAGACACTGAGCTCATGTGTTCTTGAGGAAAATGCATAAGTGCTATCATAGCACTTATGAACATGCACTATTATTATCCATACACTAACTCAAGAGATATTGCTCCAAGCTATGTAGAAGAAAAATATTTTTTTTAAAACCATTGTAAATAATTTTTTTTTATCCATTCTTAAGTCTTTCATCAGGTCAATCTAACAAGACTGCAAAAGATTTATTTTAGCCCCAAAAAGTACAGTCGATTAGAGAACCTCGTTTATATTTTTATACTACCTGTAAGTACAATCGCGCACAGAGTGTCGCATCAAAACGCATGTGCGTCGAACACTGCAATGCATCACCGAGCCACCCACACCGCGTGTTGAGTTGAATGGAGCCGCGCTTTCAATTGATTACTGGGTGCTCACAACTCTGTGTGGGTGCAGTTATGCACACAATTATTTCTACAGAGTTTTGCTCCATATTATGTCAACAAAAAATGTAAAATTCACGTGCATGGAGATAAAATTTATACCGTAATTTTTTGAAGAAAGGATGGAGGGTATTTATATGATTGTGTTTACCGATCAACAACATGAAAGTTTGTTTTAGGTTAAATACTGACAGATTTGACGATAATAAAAATCTAGTTTTAAGTAATAACAAAAATTACGGAAAATATACCATGATTGCTTTTTTAGTTTTCAAAATGGTTGCACAGTTAATAACTGTGACTTTACTTTGAGTGAATTTTATTGGCAGAATATGTTCCCATGTTTTGTCATTTGCTACGAAAATTACCAGTATTACCGACTTTATTAGGGTTATTCCCGCTCGTCCCCACACTTCGTCCGCAGAGGGGACCAACGGGAAGTTTGCTTACCGCTCGTCCCCACATTTATATACGTGGGTACGAATGGGAAGTAAACTTCCCGTTCGTCCCCATTTAAACCTTTATTGGACGCAAGTCGATCGCAAGACTACGCTGCCGCGCTGACAGAGATATTTACCTGAACGAGCCCCTGTCGGCACAGCACATAATTTACTCATTTTACAACAGGGGATGAACCACAGGTTCTGGATAATTTGAAACTGTGTTTGGATTACCAAATCACGCACCATGCATAGTTACTATGCGTGGTTTCTTACTTCACTTCTTCCACTTGCGTTTTTTATGGGAAATGCTTTTTATGAAAAAAGAATCTGTACACGACAGTACCATAGCTATGATTTCCGAGTAGGACACATTCAAGGCGCGGCTATTATAGAAAGCAGGTACAGTCGCGTACATTACTGGCCACCTGGACAGTTGCGAGCGTAAATGTACCGGTCGCTTCCGGTTACTAGTGATGTCATAGCGGCTAAGGATATCGACTGCCGATTAGTTAGTATTTTTATTGTTTTATATTATTTAGCTTCTCATCTAAACGTGAATTAATATATCTTCTTTTGACAACAGTGTCGATGTTGCTGACGATTTATCAAGCAGGTAGAAAAAGAAAAAAAATTTTAAGCTATCCCAAGTTTAGAGGTATAATTATGTATGCAGCATTTCAGAACAGTAGTTTTCTCCTGTACAGTAGGTAAACAAACATTTAACGAAACTAACAATACATAAAACCTTAGGGTTCTGTGTTTGGTTATCTCAACATGTTCGTTGTCGGCACTGAAAATGTTATGTATTGTTACAAAACGAAAAACAAGAGAAAGAAACAAATCAAACATAAAATTTCGTAGCAATGCTACGAGCGTCGTCGTAGAGCCGTAGCTACAACAGCCGTTTGCTACAATCAACGTAAAAACAAACGACTAGGCAGGTATATTATAAATCTATATTTTATCGATAAACCCCCTTCACTACCCACAACTATCGATTCACTCGCTACCTAGCAATTGTCGATGACCGATACAACGTCGATAAATGAGGTCTACGGTCTCTCGGTGCAGCTTTGCGTAGCCGTGTAGAATCGCTGTACATTCAATATTTAGTAACAATATAGAGCGGGACTAGTTTAAACTTGCGTGCGGATTCACGGCACTAAATTTATACGTACTTAAAGCAGAGATTTATGCTTATTGTTGAAGGCTTTGTTCATGAAAGTAAGAAAAGAAGAGTTGGGGTTGAAATTTTACATGTCTAAGTGCTTATTTTGTAAGCCTATAGAAATAAAGTTATTGAATCTGAATCTGAATCTTTTATCTATTTTTAGGGTTAACCATTATTTACTACATGTTTGCCATTATTTTTCTTATTTAACGAGACGCAAAAGGTTGGTTTCAAGTCCCGCCTTACGACAAATCTATGTCCGATCAGCTTATGTTCCGGCTTTCTGGGTATTTATATGTATTGTATTAAGTATATCAGTCATACATCACCCATAACGCAAGCTTCGCTTAGCTTGGGGCTAGATTATGATGTGAAAGAAAAGAAAGAAAGAAAGAAAATGTTTTTATTTACCTTAATCAAACAACACAATAATATACACAGCAATCTTAAAATTAAGTTGTAAAGTAGGTTATTTATAAGGCAAATATGGTCGTCACTCAGCGTTATGCTGGGCGCACACTGATGTGTCCACCCAGCGCTGATTTTCAGTGAAGACCAGAGGGGTCGTGTCACGTCACGAACGTCGAATGCTTCTTGTGCACAACATAATCATTAGGTACATTGCAAACCATTTTGAATTTCATACATGTAGGTAGGTAACTAAATATAACAATAAACTTAAGGCTGATTTATAAAACGAATGAATATTAATGAAGTTAGATCAAAAACAAGGTGAAGATTTTGTGAATAAAGAAGATAAGGATTATTTAAAGTAAGTATAATGGTAGGTATATTTAAGGTTTATTTGTTTTTATTTTTAATTTTAGTTATTAGGTATTATTACTTATTTAGAGCACTTATATATTTTAGATAATAGATCTATCATTATTTGTATAAATTTCATCCTTCTTCTGAGCGCTAAGAAGAAACTGTTTTAGTTTATGTTTAAACGAATATATACTTTTAAGGTTCTTGATCGGTGGTGGAATATTATTCCAGCACTTTGTTGCTGTGTAACGGAAACAACCCCTGAAAGCTGCAGAAGAACCTTGAGGCTTTGCTAAAATAGGACAACATTTTCTCCTCGTTCCCTCTTTTTTAAACCAAATAAGTTTATCGTAGAGGTAAGAGGGCGCGCCAAAGTTAACGACACCGAAAAGAAGAGTAGCTAAATGGAGTTTTCTGCGAGACTTCATTTTAAGTATGTGATGTTGGTTTAAAAAAGGAGTAACATGTTCTCGTGGAGGTATGGCAAAACAAAACCTGGCGCAGGCATTCTGAACTCGCTGGATAAGACGCTGAGTTCGCTTCAGAAGACGCGGACCAAAAACTGTATCAGAGTAGTTAAATTTGGATAAGACTAATGACTCTACAAGCTGGATACGAAGTTCTTCACTCAGATGTGATCTAATTCTATACAAAACTTTTAAACGATAGAAGCAGTTTTGAACTGACTCAGTGATTTGTTTTTCAAATCTGAGTTCAGAATCGACCAGCAGACCTAAATTTCGTGCCTCATATACGCGATCAATAGGCTCACCCATGAGGAAAATATTTATGTGCTGCGGTATTTGCGATAATTTGTATTTTGATCCGAAAATAAGATATTTAGTTTTTAATGGGTTTAGTATAAGACTATTTTGGTTTGACCATGAGACAATGCTATTAAGATCTTCCGTTAATTTATAAATTGCGGCGTCAATTTCGTCGGGTTTGAAAGATATATATATTTGTACATCATCTGCGTATATATGATATCGACAGTATTTTAAACAGTTTATGATGTCTGCACAGTACAAGATGAATAGGATTGGTCCTAGTATGAATCCTTGCGGTACTCCTCTGCGAACAGGTCTCAGCTGTGAGGTTGATGAGGAACCATCCCTATTTCTGAGTTCTACGAACTGAAAACGATTACTGAGATAACTATTAAACCAATTCTGAGCAGATTGATCAAATCCGTAGTAGTTTAATTTACAAATTAGTAACTCTACATTTATAGAGTCGAATGCTCTTGAAAAATCAAGCAAGACTAATAGCGTGCAGAGACCTTTATCCTGAGCGCACAACAAATTATCAGTTACATCTAATATAGCAGTAGCTGTACTCTTCCTCTTACGAAAACCTGACTGCATAACGGGCAGGATGTTATTGCTTTCGAGGTATTCAGTCAGTTGTTGGCAGACAGCTTTTTCAACAATTTTAGATATACAAGGAAGAATGCTTATTGGTCTTAGATCATTTACCCCTTGCGGATTATTGTTTTTAGGCAGAGGTCGAACGACTGCTACCTTCCAAGCGTCTGGAAATGTTGATTTTTCAATTGAGCTGTTTACAATTTTTGTTAATGTCTCTAAAGATTGTGGTAACGTAGAAAGAAGCATAGCCAATGTTATGCCGTCATCGCCTTCAGCGTTACTTTTTAATTGTTTTATAATTTTTGCAACGTCCCTAACATCTACGGGGTGAATTTGAAAAGTAGAGTCGCTAAATGTATGATGTAAACAATATGTTAGCAATGTTTGGGTTGTCTACCATTATTTATCTAATAATACAATAAAATTTGACTGGTCTAAGTGTTTATTTTGTAAGTTTCAGAAATAAAATGATTGAAATATAATATTCCATTGCCTCACGCCCTTTGCTAATACAACTATGCTGAGTGAATGGTAGCGTTTTTTATTTTCGTTTCACTACTCTTTAAATAGACCAAACATTAAAAAACATAAGTTTTCATTGAAAATGTCCAAAAGATTTTTATCTCATACAAAAATTAAAAAGTAATACGCCGCGACGACGCAACGCCGGGAAACAGCTCGCAGCCGAAACGCCGCGAAGTAGCGACGTCACCTCGTCTTTGCGTTTGCGAAACCCACAGGTGGATCTGTGGGCTTTGCTATAATCGCATCGCTTCTTGAAATCGTTCGCAAATGGCCAGCAGTTTTCGCTGCTTTTAGGCGTGGGAGACAATATCAATAAATGGATTGTTGACCGATTTCAAAAAACTTTCTTGAGTCTAAAATAAACATAAAAAAAACAATAAAATAAAGCTTAGTAATAAAAATTCCATATATGTAATTTTTTCCACCGCGCCCGAGATTTCCTTTGAAAACTGCCCTGAAATTGCTCCCTCCCGCAGCTTTCGTTTTGACAACACACAGTCAACTGCGCATTGCTTCTCGAAAGGCCACGAACTCCTTTTTAATTTTATTGCAGTACATTTTCCACACCTAAGCTGGCGACGCCAACGTGTTTGGTACAGATGGCAAAATCGTTTCCGTGTTAAAAATAAAAAAAAAAACAGACGCAAATTTTCAATTACAGAGGAATTTATCGCTTCTATCATCTTCTATTTATTTTTTATTCTACTTTTTAATTATATTTCAAGCCGTTTCTTAACCTTAACCTTAAAGAAATTATCATTATATCCTTTTATAAATTTTAACAGGAATTATTGTCGCTGCACGTGAGCTCTTACATTATTCCGCGAGCGTCCTATTTGTTACAAAAAAAAAGTTTCACAATAGTCAAAAGAAAAAACACCACTCACGACTTACTACTACTATAACTTAGTATTTTTTTGTTATCCGTACGAAGAAACATTTATCCGTAGCTCTGTTCCATTGAATTCGGTCCAGCTTTGTTGACCGGCCCCAATATTCGGATTTGGACGTTTTTCATTTCACTAATGATATTGGTTTCGCTTTTTGTTGGGATAATTGTGTTGCTACCTTATAATAGGATTACGTCAGTAATTTGTTGCTCTTCAAATCCTTTTTAATGAAGGTCTAAGCTTGTTTTGTTGTAAATTAATCTCTGTGAAATATGTAGGCGGATAAAAGATTTAGTACCTATTCAATAAAGAAATATTGATTTAATCAGTAATTTCCATCAAAACAATATGGAAAGAAAAAGAGAATTGGTAAGTGCGGTTCACCATTTTACTTGCCTGTAATGTATATCTATATGGATGTACATATTTATACGCGGACTTTGTAAAATAAGTATTTTGTAAATAAAAAGGGTCCGTAACCAAATACTTGACAAAAAGTTAAAAGACCAGAGGGCTAAGCCGGCCTACTCAGTTATTGCCCTTAATCATAATAAGCAGTGAATCATCTAAAATCCACTTGGAAACCCACCAAAAATACTGTTACCGCTTTTGACCAATTAGCGCAAAGTAAAATTTATGGCTACGCCAATCCGCGTTTTCCATTTAAAGTAGAAGCCCTTTTTGGCTCCAACCGCTATATTTTTTTTTACAGTATCCCGACCACTCGTTTAGTATGATGTTAGCATATTCTGTGCTGTGCATGCACAACTATGAAGTTCCTAATTGTTGACAGGTAATCGAATGAAAACTGAATGACAGAATGATGGATATCATAGACACAGACAGATAGAGATGCAAATCTGTCGAATTGAAAAAAGTGGCTTTCGAAAGTCTCGGTAATTATGGAGCCAATATAGTATGTTACAATGATTTTTTTAGTTGATTATTAACGGAATCTGACTTACTTTTTATTACAGAAAACGCGTGTAGTGGTGGCAAAGAGCCAGTATCAAATAAAACGACGAAATTAATAGGCTTTTATTCTATTACTAAATAGAAATATATAGTCAAAATAGTTATTCTGTTTCCAAAAATAAAGCCAGACGCCTGAGTAAGGTATATAAAATATTAATAAATGTTATTCTAAAATAAAGTGTATACTACAATAAAATAACCGATTAAGTAGGTACGTTACTACTACATAAACAAAATCCATGGTTATAAAATATCGAATCAGCAAAATATTGGTTCGTAACTTTGATCGTCAGTCGAACTACCAAACAGGAAAAAAGAAAGCGGAATACTTAAAGGACACTTTTAAAATGATGACGGGAAAAATTGACGACAATTTACTCTTATAAATAAAATCATAATAAAATTATGACTTATTAGAGACGAAAACATTTTTTACTTTGATCAATTAGCTCTCTGTTTATTTAATTTACTTTTGACATTGAACTTAATTACAATTTTTTAGGTACCTTAATACTTTAGGGATTGTATCATATAATGTAGAGGGTACATTAAACCTACAAATCAAAGGAAGATCAAAAAGAAAAAAATACTAACGATATTTGCTCAAAAACAGCCAGCAATGTCCTTTGGCGATTAGAAAAAACACATACAGATCTCGTTTTCAAAACGGTTTTCTCCATTGAAACGAAAACATCGGAAATCATTGAAAGGAACCTTCACAAACATCACAGAAACATTACGGCCATCTTCTTAATCTGAATGTCCATTAGAGTGGACAAATATTTGCACTGGCTGGTTTAATTACTGGGGACCACACGCCTGGGGTGGGAGGGTAGATCGGTGGTGGCGGGGAATGAAAGCGGTAAGGTTACGTAATACGTAGGCTGGAATGTGAGTTGGAACATAAAAAAACGCGTGCACGTGTATGCATCTTAACTCCAGAGTAACAATTACAGACAGAAAAATATGCTTAAATTTTTAATATCAAAAAAACTACAATTAAAGTATAAAAACTCCAGCAGGTATCCGAGTTCACTCGGTCCTAGCTGACATGTGAATTAGTCTTAGACATTGAACCATCAAGCTTTTGCCAAAAGTATTGTACAATTTATACGCATCACTTTCATCCTTTTTGTCGCTTTATAGGTTTATCGGACGTTCAATACAAACAGATTTCACGCATGAGAGACATTCCCAGGCAGTAAACCCATCATGACAAAGCCGAATTCTGCGACGTATGTTGATATGTCGCAGTAAGTTAGCCGAATTTTCCGACGTATCAACATACGTCGCAGAATTTGGCTTTGCCATTTGTCTAAGGGACTTGGGGCAGGAGTATCAAAACAGGTCCTTCGTTTGTCCAGTCAGCTATTTAAGGATCACAGCCGTGTCGAATCCTATTTCGTCTAAATTGCGGCCGAGCGCTGTTTGCAGGGAGATTAGATGACCGTTTTATTTATTTTATTGAGGCCGAGTGTTGTTGTATCTAAGCTTTAATTACTCATGTAGGGAGTTGTTATTTGATTATATTCAAAGTTAACAATTAAAGTAATGAGATTTTTGAAATAAGGGCAAGTAAATAATTCAAAAAATTATTATTATTAGTGGAAAACCTTATCTTTTCAGATTGGCCTACAGTTTGGTATAGGTACGCAATAGCAATTAACGATAAAATGCGAAAAAAAAGATTAAAATGTTAGTTTTATTTCTTTTTTATTTTCAGTTAGCAAGCCCCTATAGCCGCTGTCTAAATTTGGGCCACGATACAGTCCATGCCAAACACATATATCGCTTTCATAAACACAAACAAACGATACCCCCATGTTTCACCTAACAAGTGTACTGAACACAAAACTATTGCTAAACCAAATGGCAAAATGTTCTGTCATTTATCAAGAATCCGGTTCCAAGTTCAATAGGGTTACAAATGACCCCACTAAAAGTGAAATCTTGTGGTTTAGCGGCTTGAGGTTATAGTTTATGTATGGGAAGTCAAATCTAAGGAATGGTTTGTAAAACGTATTTTAAGCAAAGGTTTTTGTTAAGTCCAATGCTTTGTCTCCTTTTTGAATTGATTGATTGATTTATTTATTTATTCATGAACAATATTACAATTGTATTTGAATGCATATAATATAGGTACTTATATATAAAACAAAAAACAAATTAAAATTGTCTCTTAAAATCTAATTAATATTAAGAAAATTAGCGGCTGCTTATAGAGTCAAAAATTAGAATAGTCTAATGAGTACAAGCACTTTTCCAACAAAAACTTTTTCAATTTTGATATAAAAATATTCGGAATATCAAATAAAATGGAGGTTCGGTTTTAATCGGTTTTTGATTTGATATCAAAACTTTTTAAACTATCAATATTAGATATTGAACTAAGTATCAATATTTAATATTATAATATTTTTTAATAACTTTTTTATAAAAACTATCTTAGATAACCCGCTAAAGCTTTGGCTTCTTGATCGGGACGCACAACGCCGCGATATGTGATATGATAATTCATTAGGTTATTATTATAAATAAATTCGTCCTGTAATAATTCATGTAATAACTTTCAGTTGCTTTTTAAGTACCTTTCAGAACCTTAATCTCTTCATAATTATTCATTGAGTTAGCTGTAAATTTTCTGAATAATAAATAAATAAAGAAAATAAATGCGATGTCGGACGTTATTTGCCCCTCAGCGAATTGTTCATACATTTTGACCGGCACCACATACCGCAGCGTTGTGCGTTCAGTTCATGAGACAAGCCGTACGTAAGCCTTTTTTGTGAAGCAAACATTAATGACACTAAAAATCACGTGATCTGAAGAAAATATTATTTCATGTATTCAGCCATCAAAACAAATAACAAAACATTCCAAATCCCTATTTACATTTTTATTTTTATTTTTTATTTATTATAAAGACTAATAACTTCACACAGCATTATCTAGTCTCAAGCTAAGCATAGCTTTTGTTATGGGCACTATAATAACTGTAATAATATACGAGTACAAAGTTTTTTTTTAGTATACATAGAAAACGAAATAAAAAGGACTCGTGTCCTACGACTACATAAGAGGGGGAGAGGGGGATAGGTGGTCCATAGGTGGGCTATAAAAGGTGGGCCGTATATTAATGTGAGGCGTGCCGTTACGCGATTAAGGTTTATAAAACCTTCGATCGCAAACACGGCCCAGAATTAATAGCTACAGGCTTTTACTCTCTAAAGTTTCGAATTCGCTGTGATCAATTTCTCGTTAAGGTTACTTTACTTTGATTGAGGAAAGTTACGTAGAAGCATTTGGAAAGAGAATAAGCAAATTAATTGATTTATTCGTATAAATTACACACTGTCAATCTTAAGGTAAAAAATTCAATTTGATCAAAGAAAATGACGTAAAAGTACTCCGAAGTAGAGAATGAGCGGATTGAATGAATTACTCCTCTGAAAAAAAACACAAAAATAAGGTCGAGAAAGTCTTAACGGTTAGTTAGACGACTTAGTACGTTGCTACGAAGGTTAGGTTCTACGAATTTCGTAGACCCACTACGAAGTTGAGTAGTTTTGGGTGATGGAGATTCTTAAAACAAATAGCATTGCTTGATATTCTTTTAAATTACGAAGAAAATACAATGTTTTGGGTAAATAATTTGTTCGTTACGTTACCTGAGATTTATAAGCTAAAAGCGTAAACGAGATGCAAATTATAAAAATGCATTTTTTTCAACATATCAAAGCCTACATCAAACAAACCGGTACTTCCAAAAATAAATTGCTATCTATTTAATTCATATCTGCAGAGTGGATTAAACTGGTTTGAACCGGTAGGTATTGTCCGGTTTTTACTCACGTATGATGGAATGGGGAGGAATTTGTTGACTTTAAAACCTTTAAGCCGCTGGCGCTGGTCCACAGAGAAGCACGCTGTGCCAGCAATAACAGCAATTATTGCTGTGCCAGCCATAATTTCTGGCACAGCGTACTCACGTCATTTTATCTTCCAGTGTCAAAAAATCTGCCCTACGTATAACAGTAACCAAACGGCGGCAATTTAAAAATTCTCGCCAAAAAAATTGCGTTTTTCTCGAAACTTTCTTTTGCGACTTAGCCGCTTTTTAGATAACGGACGGCAGAATAGGCCAGCCAGCAACCAACCATATCGTGTGCTGTAGTGAGTCTGTAGCTTTATGTATTGGCAGATTTCAATTTACGCCAGTGTTCAGTGCCTACATTGCGTACATACTTGTAGACTCATTTACAAGTCTAATAATGCTGGAAAATTTAGACAGCTTTATTAGAGTTATGGGCATTGACATTAAAATACAAAGGCTGATCAGATTTACTTTTATAGATCCTTTACAGATGTTTTCCTTGGCAGAACCAGTAGTTATAATTCAGATTACTTGTGTAAGTAAGCATCAATAGTACATTGGTACACATAATACTACTATCGGAGATGTGGCGTAGAATTTTACATACATTAGAAACATTGATGGAAAACTAACAATAATTTGGTAATTAATTATCAAAGAGTTCTACATGCTCGTTTTAATTTGATAAGTTAAATTTTATTTATGTAATAATAACACATTAAACAATAGAAAGACAATAGAATATTCTAGAAAGTTATTTTTTTAAATATAATCATAAAAGACTGAGATAATTCCATAAAGATCAAAAGACATTAGTCAGTTGGTTTTTCTCAGCTTTTATCTTACTGCGAAAAATCTACTGCGAATTTAAGAGAATTCGTAAAGAACCAGGAAACTGACACATTTCTCGACTAATGATAGGTTTTTCACAAAGAATACTTATGAAAGACAGTAAAAAGTGCTGATCTAAATCGTCGCCGAAAAACTTTATGTGAAGAAAAACGGTATTTAGTTCATTAATTATGCATATTAGCACCGATATTGGTATCATAAATTGAAAAAATAAAAAAATAAAATTGAAGTGAAGAGAAATCAATAACAACTTATTTCTTTGTAATAATAATTAACTGTATGAAATTTGACTTGTCTAAGTGCTTATTTTGTAAGCCTAAAGAAATAAAGTTATTGAATCTGAATCTGAATACACCCAAAGGAATTTGAACTTTATCTGCATGAATAATCAAAGTGTTAATATTCTTATTAACACTTTTACGTGTATGAACTACGCTTGCAGAGTTGCGATCTCCACTCGAGAACACGTGTAGCGGTTGTCGGTTCTTCGCTAGATATGGCCGATCCACTACCACTTCAGCTGGATAATTATTTGACTTTAGGTATTGTAAAAAATCATTATATTTTTTCGGTTAGCCATTGCCCAGAACGCGATAAAGTCTTTAATGGAAGCAATCAACGGCCATCATAAGGTGTCGGAATCCCTTCCGGCAAGCGCCATATTGCCTTTTTTACGGGTGCGTAGATTTTCACAGCGCAATGAACTGCGCTGGAAAATAGCTTTTATTGCTGTGAAGATTTGAATTTCGAAAATGACGGTTAATATGCGACCCTAAGTCAACTTATTGGGCTTGTGGAAAATATATTTTGAAATGGTAGGTAGGTATCGAGGGACTTATCAAAACGAAAACTTTGTATTGAATATTAATTGAATTTAGTTCCGCGATTTCGCATAACTTGGTTAAATAACTTTGGTTTTTGGTTTTAGTTAGTAGCATAAAAATTTTATCGAAGCTAATAATTACATACTTGCCTAAGTAATTTATTAACATTTCATATTGGTATGATTTTTTGTTCGTAGATATAGTTGGTTTGTTTTTGTACCTTATCACAGGAACTATCCATAATTATAAGCTTATTAAATTTATCCAGGTGACGGCAGGCGGAGGCTAGTTTAATGCAATTAAATAAATGAAAATGAAACTTACTTGCTTTACATGGATCCAACCCTAGATCTCCAGAATCTTTGGGCTCCACATACATAGATAGCAGATCCTCTATTGTATACTTTTGTGTCTCTCCCCTCCCCTCAGCCGAGGCTACCTCAACGATTGCACACACTAATAACATCAGTATCGCGCCGACCATCGTCCACGCCGGACGCTCACACCGGCACATCTTCATTTTAATCACTGCACGAACACTGTTACATAGTTTTAGGGTTGGTATATCTGAAACAAAGAAATAGTATACTTATTATTTGTTTTGAAATGCCGTGATTATCCATTCATAGTCTTACTTCATACACTGAAGGTAAAATAGAGCTCTACATCGGTAGGTACTTGTACCTACTCTATGTCTTAAAATATGATCTAAGGACTTTTACATCAAGTGGAACCAAATCAAATTAAAAACTGAGTTTTTTTGTGCAATAAATAGTCATTGAAGTATTTTGTTTTCGTAATTTTTAATTAGCTCTAAACTATATCGATATCTATTCAAACAAAGAAACGCAAAAACCCTAAAAATAAACTTTTAATGCATAAAAACGTGAATGGCCGTTTGACCTCAAGATGCGTGTATATTGTTTTTATCTTTGGTCATATAAAAATAAATAGATAAGTACCAATTAATAATTGTTTATTCCTGTTATTCAAAACAACATCTTTTATTACTCAAACAAAACAAGGATCGCTCCGCCTGATCGAGTAGAAGGAGAACTACCTAATTTGAAAACTTTCTTTTGTATAAACTTTTCTACGGTTGACAATGGACACGGATAGATTTTTTTGTGTACCGTTTCAACTAATGGAAGAAAGAATAAGAGAATGGCTTGTTCACTTTTCTAAAATTATGTAGATATAGATAGATAGATAATTGTGTAGATATATAATTATTATAGTATTAATACTGTGTTAATTGCTTAGTATTAGTATAAATAATTGCTTAGTTGCTCTTCTCTTTTTTTTCTATGTATAATTGTGACTCCTTTAACGCAGTTTTAAAAAAAACTTATACCTATAGACAATAAAGTAATTGACTCTATCAAATAAGTTGTTTGTAAAATATTGCTTGAATACGAACCCTATAAATGTATTTGTATTTCATCCACAAAAGCTTTCAAAAGCTTATATCTATGGTTCAGTAGAGAAACGTGGTCTTAACTCAACCCGTTGAGAATCGCAGTTCCAGTTCAGTTAGTTATAACTTCATAATCAATTTGTGAATTGAACAATTTACTTAAATTAAAAGCAGATGATAAGTGATGCGACGATTTAAACATATTCGGAATGTAATCTCGTTTTGACTTCTTCCAACTTCCTTGACGATTTTAATGTTGAATTCATTTTAAAGGTGATTTCTGGTGATAGATTTTTTTTATTCCATTGGTCATCCAAGAACAGGTCAAAGCTTAAATAAAATCTCAACTGCGAATCGCAGTTCCAGTTTAAGTTATAACTTCATATTCAATTTATATTAAACATTCTCCAAATAGTAGAAACAATTAGATAGGATGGATAAGGATGTTACTAATAAACAAAAAAACACATTCGAAATATATTCTCGGTTTGGTTTCTTCAAATTTCCCTAAGGATTTTAATGTTCAATTAATTTTAAAGGTGATTTCTGGTGATAAAATTTTTTGATTCCAGTGAACAGTGGAATTAACCCATATTTTTGTCAAAGACTGAAATGTATGCAATCAATGCATCTTTGCCAACGCAGTGGCAGTTTATTGATGCCCTTTTTAAAGAAATCAGCAGGACGGGGGGCAACAAATTCTTCAAAGGCATTTTGTACTGCCTCTCGGGTATTGAATTTTTTTCCCGCCAAGAAGTTATCCAAATTCTGGAAAAAGTAGTAGTCTGTAGGCGCAAGGTCTGGTGAGTAGGGCGGATGACGAAGAGCTTCCAACCCCAGTTCTTGCAACTTGGATACCGTCTGCTGTGCAGTATGAGGTCGCGCGTTGTCGTGCAGGAGCAGCGGAGAGGAGCGATTGACCAATGCTGATTGGAGATGTGCCAGCTTCTCCATCATTGTGTTCAGTTCTTCACAGTACACATCTGCAGTAATGCTCATCCCGTTTGGTAAGAAGCTGTGATGAATCACACCGGCGCTAGACCACCAAACAGTGACCATCACTTTTCTAGGGGTGAGTTTTCGTTTAGGGCATTGTTTAGGTGCTGAACCAGGATCCTACCAACTTGCTGAGCGCTTGCGGTTATCAAACAGAATCCATTTTTCATCGCAGGTAACAATGCGGTTCAAAATTCCTTCATTTGTGTGTATGTTGAGCAGTGCAACGTCTCGACGCGTACTTCGCGCTGGCGATCATTGAGTTCGTGGGGCACCCATTTGTCAAGCTTTTTTACCTTGCCAATTTGACGCAAATGGACCAATATTGTTTTGACGCTAACGTCAAAAGCTGCTGCTAATTCAGCCGTAGATTGTGTAGCATCAGCTTCCACAATCGCCTTTAATTCGTCATTGTCAGAACGGCAATTTCATAAACGCACACATACATCCCTGATAGATTTGAATACTATTTTCATACAACAAAATTAAATGTCTACCTTTTCGGCAGACTTTGTCATAGGATCCCATTTTTAACCTACTGAACCCTAAAAATCATCAATCCGAAATCCTTACCATATTCCGTACATCACTACTTCACTACCCTGAGAGTTTGCGAACTTCTCTCTCACAGACAATTTACCTCCACCACCAATCATGGCGACATACTTTACATAAAGCCTTATAGTTTCCGGAAATATAACAATATTCTTGTTAAGTTTATAAAGTTTCGATTCAAAATGTTTGCTTCGTGCTAACGATGTGGTTGGGTTCGCATTAAATGTGATTATCTGCTAATAAACATGCTGCTTAAATAAACATACTGCTTATAAAGCGAGAGCTATCCCAAGCTCGTAAAAACAATTATCGATTACGAGAGTACTCGATGTCGATTTCTTAAAAGACACATTCCCGAAAAAGTCTGTCCTCAGTCGGGAAAAGCGCAATACCAGTGAAAAGAAGAACTAAGAATTTGAAAGAAGCCTAAAAGGCGAAAATTGCATCATTTTATTGCGCCTGAAGTTTCCAGGCACTGATTTCGTACATTCAGCCTCACTCTGTGGTCGGCCATCTTTAATTTAGCAGCTTTTGAAAAGCAATCATGTCTTACTGAGGTGGTGTTTGACAAACTATCAAATATAAAACAGATTTCAGCAAGCAAACTTATTTGATTTTATATTGCTAAGGAGAAAGAGGAGGAAGTAAATCAAAAAAATATATGATGTTCAACTCTACTATGTTCACCTAGGGTTAACCAAAGTTTGTATAATTAAAAGGTTTGGCGAAAATTTGTGAATCCCCTAAGATTCACTAATTTTAGCTACTTTAGCTACTTTTAGCTAATACTTTGAATGTAAATACATTTTTCTTGTGAGCAATTTTTACCCCATCTCATAAAAAAGCACACTAGACCTTTGAGACAAGGCATTTTGGTCAGTTATGGACGCATGAAGCGCTGGTGAAGAGTAGTAAATTACACGAAAAGTTCACTATATGCTATAATCTACATAAATTACGACTTAATCACTGATAGGTCTAAATCATAATATTATTATAAGTATAAACGATTTAGTGAAAAATTTAATTTATACGTTTTATTTTTACAATACAGCTGTGGGATAGAAATAATACCCAGTCAAACAGACGTAATACCCACCAAAAAAACGGGCAATCTCCTATCGTGTTCGACGAAATCCCCGACCGAAAAACGTGTTTGAACTTTGATAAGGGGTCACGGGCATGATAAAGATATCCTTCTAAACTAATATTTATTATTTTCCTGTGACAATGACCGGCGGTTGTCGTGTTATTGATGACTGACCGACTGACCTTACTAGTCGTGTCAAATCCCCTCAATTTCGTGAATTGTCTTGATCGGGATCAGAGTAGGTATGCTATCCAACACATATTATAAGCGAGACGTTTGTGAAGGTCGTTGGATGATTGGTAACTTTACCATACCTTAGATTAGGTATAAATGAAATTAATAACTCACTTTGATTTTCGAGTTTTTTATACCTAAGGTATAGATCTCAGGCCCTAGATAAATATGATTATTAACTAATTGGTGTACTCTAATCGGTGCATTAGACTAAAAATTTGTCCAAAAATGGTACCTAAAAATTGGATACTTAAAGTAGGGCCTCAGGGCTAGTACGTAAAATACCTAACTATTTGCTCAACGCAGCATCTCAGAACTTATTTTGTAGAGAAAGCTTTTTGTTTCCTCCTCTTTATACATCACAGCTCAACGTGTCCCCAAAAAAGGGGAAGTTTTGCCATAATCACCATGCTTGGCAAGCAAATTCGCGATTGCAGATGAGATGTTAAAAATACGCAGAAGGATTTTCCCTTCTCTTTTTAAACTTAATAAATCTTTATTTAATTTCAAGAGGTTTTACATACAAAGTAGGAACCTATTCTATATCAAAACTAAGACTACTGGGTACAAATAAATCCATATAAAAGAGCAACTGAGTACATAGATACATCTTTGTCGTCTCTTATGACATCCACGGTCCGAAAGTGTTGATTCTGCCGCTTCGGCCGCAACGGCTTCTTTGTATACCTGCCTACCTTCCAGTGACATATAGAACCATTAGATAGGTATAATAATTATAACAATTTAAATGTTCTTCACACATGAGCAGTCCATTAAAACTGTCGGTGCCGAAATTGGGGTGGGAGGACATCATGTTACTTGTAATTTAACTGCTCAATATATCGCTGACTGGAACGCGTGCGACTATTGCTGGTAGATTTCCTGTTTGATACACCTCAGTGGCACTACGTTTTGTTTGACTTATGATGGTAGGGTATACCCTACCATCATTGGTACACCAAAACATATCTGTGTATACCCAAATGAGTGTACGTTCAAAGACCACCATAAGCACCATAATGGACCGTGTCGAGTGATGGAGGCGGCTCACAATCGCTGACGTGTCGTAGAATCGTCGTCTGGGGGAGACCTGAGTTTAGCATTATCGTATGGACCGATGAAGATGAGGGACCATTAGCTTTGGCAAATAATGTTATGTGCACTAAAGCTTCCGCCATATAGCATAAATCAACAAAACCGCTGCATTATAACCTCAAAACGTTCGCCCTAAGTACTTGCAATCATCGCGCCTAATCAGACAATGTTCTTTGACCTCTTCATCTCATTTTCCTCCAGCAACTCCTATATCCACCACAAGCGGATTTAGCACTAAGAGCTAGCGATGTAGGGGTTCGTTTGCTTTGCAGTTTTGTTGAGATATGACGTTTTGATATGTGGAAGTATGCGAGCCAATGGTCAGCGTTATCAATAGTGATAAGGGGGTACATTCCAGTAATGTTCTCGCTTTCTTTACGCGTGTGTTAAATGGCGCTTTTGGTGGAGTGGTGTCTTTCTATGTTAAACCACCAAGGTGGCAAACAAGCATACGGCCCGCCTGAGGGTAACTGATGTGATTTAAAAATAAAATCTATTTTCTTGAGATTTAAACTGTTAGCCAAAGCGTGTTAGATAGCATTAAAAATGTTAACAAGAATGTAATACTTGTTAGGTTTAAGTACTTAATTATACTACCTATTGTTAGCTTTAGATTCATTTACTAATCCGTGGTAATTATTCTTGTTTACATTTTTGCTTATTATTGATGTGGTAAAATAAATTAGTTTTACTAATCACAATCATTAATACTAGATAATTTCTATCGCAAAGATAGGCTATCGTAAAAATATCTGTTTTTGCTTAAATGTTGTAATTTTTTTCTAAGACTATAACTATAACTCACATAGCATACTGCAAATGTACAGTGCGCGTCACATCATTATTTTTGAGTGTATATTGTGAATTTATTATCAGGCAATCGTTTAAATAAAAATCGGCAGTTTTTATTACAATTTTAATTACTCTCCTTTATATTTCAACGTCAGTGCTGCCAAACGAACAATTCATAAACCATCCTGCGTCGACAGATAGACAGAGTATTTTGTTCGGGTAACTTTTGTTTTACACAGTAAAAGGAAAGTAAGCTTCGACTTAAAATTTAAAAGCACCATGATAATAATGATGTCTAGGCGTGAATACTATCGCGAAACGAAGTGCACAAAAAACAGAAAATCATCCAAATGTAGCTTTTTACAACATATAACAAATAACGAGAGCCATTGATGTAAAATAAATTTACGAGCATCCAAGCGTTTATTAAACGTTAACATGACAGTTCAATTTACGCACTGACATTATTAATTCTAGGTTTTCATGGCATGTTCACGGGAAGTTAGAGATTGTCTCTTTCATATTTGTCACTTCCTTGGATATTTCCGAAATAAATTGACAAAAATTGTCACATTTAAAAATTTTTAGAGCTTTGCTTAATCGTCTCTAAAGAATTAATGATAAATATGTTTATTTATATTATGTAGCGTAATTAAGCCCTCGCACTCGGAGAAAACTCGAAAAATAAACAATTTCGCAAAAAAATCGATTTCGGCGGGAATTGAACCCGCGACCTACCGTCAGAATATGAATGGCCTGACCAACTACGCCACGAGATCGAGTAACTGAAAGTAGTCGCAAATCCTATAGGATCGAGGGATATTATTTAGTAGGTATCGTAAGATAAGATTTTATATTAATTACTAGTTGTATGTAAACATGTAAACATTTTGTATACAACATTAATGACGTAAAAGTTAAAAGTTATTCAGGAGAAAAGTAAAATATAGGCAGAAAAAACAGGATTATAAAAAACAACAGTGTTAGATTATGGCTATCAATGATCAAAATGAATATTAAATCCTTATTTGTAAAGAAAAATCCCCGTGCTTGGCCTTTATTTAAACGTATACTATCACTAGCGATCCGCCCCGGCTTCGGATATTTAACAAAAATTGAATTTTTCATGCAGATCTCTAACTTTTTAAAAATATTCTATAGCTTATGTTCATCAAGGAAAATATATATATATATATAAAGTAAATAATGGAAAATATATACTTATATAGGCTCCGAAACTACTGGACCGATTTGAAAAATCGAATTTTAAAACTACTGGTTAGTTTCGGAGCCTATTTAATTCAAACAAACAATCAAATCTTTCCTCCTTCTAATATTAGTATAGATAGTTATTTCTCCCAAAAACGGTAGATTGAATCCGACGTAGAGTGACAGAAGTGACGTGACGTTGAAGTAATCATGGCACGTCACTCAAGTTGTCACGTCGTAAACTATGGCGGTATTGGCTTACCTATTCACTCGGGCATATGCCATAACAAAGAAGTGAGTAACCTATTCACAATAGTTTCGTATATTTATATTTTAAAGTTTTTTTTTAAACATATGCTATAATATATCAATATGAATAAGTACATTTTAAAGCGTTAATTTATTTATAAGCTAAACCTAACATCAATGTAAGATAACTTAAGCTTCTAGCTAATATAGGTAATATTTACAATCATACCACATTAAATCAATTTGTTAAGATAGTAAGCTTAGAGATTTTGAATAAAAACTCTCATTTATATGAACTTTGTTCTTTTGTAAATGTAAATTCTGCATTTGTTTAATCCTGACGTTTCAACAGGTTTACAGAGTGGTCTGTCGTGGTCACGGAACGACTGGAGTACCGTTTTGATGAGTTTCGTTTTCCTAATGCAATTCATCAATGCAACAGTTAATTCATCAATGCAACAGTTAATTAATGTGAAATTGGTATTTTTGTTGTAATAAAATGATTAATTTAATCAATCAAAGAATTTACCATTATTGTCTATGCTTCTTATTTATTATTATCCTGCAAGGATACTATCCTTTGCTTATGCTCTATATCCTTTGCTCAAAAAATGCTACGGGAATCAATAAAATCTTTAAAAGCGGTTTTGACTGCCTCATCAGTAGGCCAAGCACGGGGATTGTTCTATTCTACCTTAGACAAGAAAGCCCGTGCTTGCCCTACAGAATTGACTTTTTCTCCTTTTCACTTTCCATTTTTTTTAACAGAACGTCAAAAACATTGCTTAGCCGAAACAAATGAATCACTAAATTCAAAACAAAAATATACACGCAGAAATTGAAATAAATTGAAATTCCTAACCAAACGCCATATTTGAGATCAAAGTTGCCAGTTCGATAAAACGCCAATTTCATAATGTAAAGACCCAAATAAGAAAATAAATGAGTAAGTAAAACAGCGACTTTTACTCTATGGTGAGAATTGTCTTGAGTTTGAATTTCGAACGATGAACTTCCGCATACTACGAAGCCAAAGACGACGTGAAATGTTTTTAATTATTTTATTTCATAATATTACAATTTTATCTGAAACTTGAGGCCAGGCTTATGATTTTGTTGTGGTTTGTTTACCATTTCATATCAAATTTAGCGGGACTAGACTATGCTAGACTTGTCCTATTTCCAACGCCATTGAAACTCAAGCCATAAACGCACAGTCATTTAGGGTCAGCGCATCCTGATTATCCGAGTTTAGAGGTTATACAGCTGTCAGGAGTTTCAAGGATGGTTCCAGTCATGCGGTCTTATACCTATCCGACCAGTTTGTATTCACGTACCTCTATTGTCTATGATGTAGACAATGTAGGGTTTTGTAGAGAATCATTGTAATCCATACTTTTATACAATTACATTATAATTAGACAAAAATGTTTCTTGACTTAATAGTTTAAAAGATTAATTAGAGGTGGAAATATTTTTGATGGTATATATACTAATATAAAAAATTGGAGAGAAACTCTTGTCTGTCTGTTACTTACCTCTTCACGCCTTAACGACCTTAAAGAAATTTGGCTGGGATATAGATGATAATATAACGAAAACGGACGTAAGTTACCGTTTTTCCCGACAACATAAATAAATTAATAAAATAATGCTAGACAATCACACAGCATCTAGTCCCAAGTTAAGCACAACACGGGTACTAAGTAACTTACTATTAATACATAATTACCTTCAAAGATAGATATTATTTTATAATAAGGGAAAAACCAAATTCCTTATTATCCAAATGCTGCAATGTAATTCTACTCTAACGCAGTTTCACACATTAAATTTAAATGCTACTATAAACGAGAAAAACTACTTTTTCTAATTTGTTTATATTATTTGCCGTGTGGTGACGGCATACTATAGAATTTCACCACCCCAACTCTTCCCGTGGGTGTCGTAAGAGGCGACTAAGGGAAACACACCGGGGGGTGGGCAGCAGCGCCCTCTGCAGAACAACCACCGTACTGCGATCCCCAACCCGCATGCCCAGCGTGGGGATTATGGGCAATAACCTCCAAATGATGAACAATGCCATCTATGGCACTCATTTGGGGAGGCCTAGAGGTCCAGCAGTGGACTATTATAGGCTGATGATGATGATTATATTATTTAATCATTATTTTATTGATTCATAAAGTGGAGATAATGAAGTCTAGAGCTAATGCTAGATCCCAATATAACAGAGGGGTATGGTTCCCGATATCAAACTATTTAGGTACAAATCATTATAATTCCTAAGTAGAGCATCCAGAGTGTTGACCTGTACATTGTATAATGATAGCCTAACATCTATTTCTGTACTCTAAGATTGTACTTTAGTTTACATTAATTTCCTAGACAATATTGACTGGAAATATCCAGATTCTTTGTTTAAAATATTAACATGTTATAAATCCTTTAATAACTAAGAAAATTGCAATTAAATAACAGAACCAAATTATAACTGGTACCTATGTATATACAAGTGAGCTAACTACAGTCCGTTGCAAATAATCTCCAGGCACTTGATCCATATCAATACCAGTCGGAAGCGTCCCCATACTATTTTGATAGATTGATTTATAAATAGCTAAGCCGCCATCAGAATGCCTTGAATGATATTACTAGTTGTGACTGATTTTTTGACTATTTACTGCTTTATTCTGTCTAAGGTTCACCTTAGAAAAAGAATAAACAAAATTAGATAATGATGGGTTTTTTTTAATATAAATAATGAGGTGTTTTTGCCGTTCTGAAGATTTTTGGCCGACAACGGCAAAAGTACTGAATAGACTGGGATGGAATTTTGCAGACATAAAACCTGGAACTGGAATAACATAAAAGCTAGTTTTTATTCAAATAACCCCACGTGAAGCCGGCGGCAGGTGCTAATAGGTTTAGAAGATTTTACAAAGTACTTTAAATTGAAAAGCTCATAACTCAAAGTTATTTAATTGAGAAATGTCAAAATATTTCAAATAGCTTTTTTGAATTACCAACGAAACCGCAAATATTATTTAATTTTAGTGGCTTTTCTGATAACCGAATATTTATTTATGTCGTAAATTTCATATTTATTTGTTTATATTTCGGAATAACTAATGTAGTACTTCATACAATATAACTAATTAATCTACCAATTACGTAGATTTAACCAACGAAACCGCATAACATAATAACGTAATTAACACGTAATTTAGAAGTAACTATTTGAATCCGAAATTGAAATTTGTGTGAACGCGAGCGTTATTGTTTAGTTTGTTTGTTCGCAACTAATTAAGGACATGTCAACATTTGTGTGTGTGATTGTACTTAAATTGAAGAGAAGCCTCATCAATTAAAGTTCTCGTATGTACCTTGTTTGTGTACAGGGTTACTGTTTTCTATGCCAAAAGATGGTGATTCTGGATTCCGAGGGAAAAGTGATAAGCTTCTGATAAACCCTTTTTTTTTACTTTATTTTTATTCTTTGACACGCATTCTTTCATTCTTGAATATCTCCCAGTTGTACATTTTTTAGAAATGTAGTTTTGCGTTTTTTTAAGCAAAAGCGACATTTTATCTTGAAATTATTACACAACGTCTTCGAACTTTTGCCGATCGTATACAAATACAATAGGTATTAGTTACTTCGGAGATTAGCGAGTAGGTCTAAGTACTTGTACTTGCTGGTAATTTTTTTGACACTTTTCATTGTTGTCGATTTCAAAATGTACGAATCATAAAGAATGTTCAAAAAATGTTTTAGGTCATGACTAAAATCAAAGTTTTTACTCTAAAGTGTTATACGATACTGTTCAATAGTAAGTAGGCATATTATTTACTCAGAGGCTTATTGTATAATCTATTCTCTTAAAATCTAAACCGTCACCATAAAACACAGTGCCCAGAATGCTGGCAGCATTACCACCGTTGGATGGCGATGGTAATTTGCTGACCGAAATAAAAGCCAGCATTCCCATCACGTTATACGTATGTGTGTATGTCACTAATTGTAATTTTTATATTCTTTTCCTACTTCTATGAGGCTTATTTTTATCTTACATTTATGTACCTCTTTTCGAATGGTGACATATTTTCTACAGGTTCGTCATAATTCTAAAACAGGCACAAGTACCTATCTAACGACACAGCTCGTTGTACATATTTCTAAGTCAGGGTTACTATTGAAGATATGAAGTTTTACTGAAAGGAATAATTCCTTCATATAAAAAATAAAGAAAACTGCGTTCACAGAATTTACCCTATAGTTTTATACAATAGGTACCTACTACAATTCTGTTTATTACAATGGGTCACACACCAATACTTTTTCACTACTTTTACTTAGTTTAGTAACCAACTTAGCATAATAACCCCCCAAATAAAGATGCCATCTATGGCGCTTATTAGGGGATGCCTATGTCCAGCAGTGGACTATTATAGGCTGGTGATGATGAGATGTATCTGGTTCCAATTTTGATGAATAGGTCTCGTGTCGAGACTCCGTAATAATTTATATTTAATCTTTGGTCGCGGGTTCAGGCGGGGCTGAACACTGATAGACGTTATTTATTAGTTGTGGCCTGCGTAACATTATTTTGCTTACGCAATGTGGTCTCTGGGCCTTTTATTTATAAGTATAACTTGTCTTGTTACTCGGGGAATTAGTAGGAATTTGTTAGTAGGAAGGTAGGTTTAAATATTTATAGGTACTATAATACTTTATTTTAAGGTAGGTTAATTTTTATTAAACGTCACAAAAATAATTGCATAGGCACAAGATTCAGTGTCCTATTCTTTGAACATACTTCGTTGTTCTAGTTATTTTACAAAACGATTTTAAATCGAAAGAGATTTTACGATCTATTTCCAAAAAAAAGAGGTTTTACGATCGAAAATCAAAAAGTAACTTACGCTATAGAATGAACACAAACACGCTCAATGTACAGTCACGGCGACAAGCACATTGCCAACCACTACCAAATGCTACTCGACACTCACTCGAACCACTGTCACATGAAACTCGAATTTCGATAAAATTCACTTTGTAACCCGATACAAACGCTCTGTCGACGAGCGGTCACGCTCAGTGCGATCCCGTGGGCAACTGAGTGACATCTCTGTAGCATCTCTATCTACTTGTATTACGAGTACTATCGCAAACGTGATTCAGGAACTCTTGGGCACGAATGTAAAAAAACGTAGGTTAGGAACCAAACTGCTTAATTGACATAAGTTTCTCTGGATTTGTGCTGTTTAATCTGTGGAATTACCATTTTT
Organism: Eupithecia pulchellata; assembly: GCA_963931895.1. NCBI lineage: Eukaryota > Metazoa > Arthropoda > Insecta > Lepidoptera > Geometridae > Eupithecia > Eupithecia pulchellata. The sequence goes on along the minus strand of OZ007528.1, from coordinate 1,092,447 downwards.
TGTTTTTTTTTATAAACACAGTCTTGTATGACTCACCCCTAATTACGTGTTCTAGATTTATGACATTTACTGCGCTGGAAATGACACACAACAGTGGATTTGGCAAGCAGCTGTTAATACTGAGAAAAACAATATTCCATGTTGAATTAATAAAAATAGCGTGAATAGTAGTACCTTACTAACAACCCAGAATAATGGTAACTGAACCTATCATAGCTATATCTAGATAAAATTTACGAATGCCACAAGCTGAGACAACCTTTCAGTTATTATTTTACCTTTCAGTACTTATTATAAGTATTTTAAACTACTAGCGTAGCGATGCTTATAGTAGGTAATGCATGGTATACAAATATACGCCTTCCTCTTGAATTACCTACTATATCTACCGCATCAAAACCAGTTGTAATTTTAAAGATCTAAGCATACATAGGGACAGACAGACAGCAGGAAGCGAATTTGTTTTATAGGTAATTTTGCTACATTGTAGTGTTGACATAAAATATGACGAACGAAGAAAATTTGAAAAGATTAGAACATAATAATTCTTCCATTATGGAGAAAAAAAGCTAAACATGTTGTTGGAAATCATTTAAAAAACTTATAACATACACTGAAATCTTCATAGGAATATCTGAACGAATCTGACTTCCTAAAATTAACCCGAATAGTTGCAACCCAACATTGATCTCTGAATCCTACATTTCAATCTTCAGACAAAGAAATATCATCTATAGTGTTATTCAAGAAGCATAGAAAGAGAACAGGTTAGAAGTAGTAAGATAGTGGAAATAGGGGGCCACCATGGTCGTTTTGTCAATACAAAGAAAGCAGAGGATAGGAAAAATGGCTACAATTGGAGGCCTAAGGGATCCTTAGCAATTAATTTTATTTTAATTTTAAGCATTATTTTTCTCTGAAATAACTTGATATAAGAATACTAAAGGCTTTTTTTATTTATACGTCACAAAGCTTTTTGTTAAACGCGAGCAATTTGTGAATAAAATACGTCCCGAAATGTCACAAAATCCCGAAGGAAAAGGCAAGTGCGAATAGCTTTTTATACTAGCTATTGAGAATTGATTTCGTGCCGAGTGGCATCAAGGCTTGAATGTAAAGCCACGTTTACGTTATCCGATGGAGAACATGTTCCAAAGTATAGGTAACGTTGGTCCCTGCGAGATGTTGATTTATTTAGATGAGCTTCTGCCTGCGTCTTTGCACGCGATATTTCGAGACAATGGTTTACTATATTTCAGGACTACTAATAATACTATATGCCGTAAGTTGCCGACATAGAACTTCACCACCCCAACTCTTGCCGTGGATGTCGTAAGAGGCGACTAAGGGAAATACACCCGGGGACGGGCAGCAGCGCCTTTTGCAGAACTACTCCACTAAACTGTGATCCCCAACCCGCATGCCCAGCTTAGGGATTATGGGCAATATCCTACGAGTGATTAATAAAAAAAATATTTCTGACTGTATGTTATTTAGCAAAAATGCCTTCCTTATGATGAAGCCTTTCGATCGGTATGATAAAACTACAGGGCAATTATTTCTCTCGTGTAACGGGTTCGATTCCCGGTTCACCCATGTAACTATTTAAAAAATCTATGAATGCAGTTAAAATTGTTTTTAAAATTAAAATAATATCTTCTTTCAGTAAAATCTTCCATCTTCAATATTTAAGGTACTTTCCCTCCATGTGGCATACCTACCTGTGCGACGCCCTGTATATTATGAACATGGTAACACTTTATCATAGATGTGGCATTATGAAAAACTAAACTGCAAAACTTAATTAAGTTATAAATTCGCTTATACCACCACGAGTTACGCAACACAAAGATTCGCATTGAACTGAGGGGTAGACCAGGTAGCGCCTTTTATAATAAAATACTTTTACACCCGCACACCATGATATATCCTTTTAAGGATCAAGTGACATAATCTGCACGGCAACACCTCCATTAACTTTAAATCATAAACAATTTAGGCGGTAGTGTTGCCCGCTGCGACCGATAATGCTGAATAATGGCCAACCCTCGTCATGTTAAATCGGACATGAAAACTCGCAGAGATGTATTCTGTATCGTGCGACTTTAGGGTCTAATTGCTGCTGACTCTGCCTTTGGATATCTAAATTGTGACGTTTTAATAATAGAATAGTAGTAGGTAATAGTATAGTCGATGGAGTCATTATTTATATTGAGTTGTTAAAAAAAATGCCGACAAAAGAAATTACCTATGTAAGCCATTCTACATGGTTGATTTGGATAAAGATGAGCGTGATGTATGTGGAAGAACATGGTTAGATTTTCTACTGAATAGAAATAAACATTTGTTTAGACTCAAGACCCTATACAGAAAATTAAACAAAAGAAAACAACAATTTGTAATTTTATAACCATCGGTGACAGAAATAGCAGAAGGTTCTTATCCGACTACAAGAAGGAGCGTCATTATCCGTTCCTTAAAGATGCGAACTTAAGAAGCAAGTAACTTACTTATGTATAATAGAGAGTTAAAAACGAATCTAATAGAAAGTATTTCAATTTCACGCAATATTTCACAGTTATTTTTATATCCAGTAGCTCCCCCAGGGCGTTGTCATTCAAAACTCCAATAAAATTGTCTCACACGTGTTTACTTGAGGAATGTCAGGATTATTTCCAGAATTTATATCTCTCCCGTACATTCATCACCGGTGGATTCTGATAATGTTTTTCCTTTTGGCTGACAAATGTCGAGTCCATTCGTTATTCCATGAGAAGATATTTTTTAAGAATGGTCATCCAACCTTTTGAGAACAGTACCTAAAAAAATAAGGAGCAGGTCAAATTGTATACTTACTCAAATTATTATAAAATCCTTACTTACTATATTATAAATGCGAAAGTAAGTCTGTCTGTCTTTTTTATGTCTCCTAATATTTAAATATTATAGAAGAAATTACTAAAATTTCCAATTGCCTCAAAATATCCTGTTCCAAAAAGTTGTTTTCACTTCTCATCCTACAAAATACCTACAAAAGTTCCCCAGAAACCCTCAGGGAAATGAACGGTTGCATAGTACCTAGCATATAGCTGATATATATATACTTTTTTTTTTGCAAGCAACAACAAACTTTGACTATATAAGCATAAAGTATAGTTTCCCGGTCAACTGAGCAAGGGTAGGCAATAAAATATCAACTGTCAGGCACAGACCTGCTGAGTGCGGTACACTCTCGATATATCGATACAGCTAAATATATAAAATCTTTATGATTTATGTGAGGCTGACTGATACAAGGGAAAACGGAAAACCTGAATCTGAAAACTCGAGTCATTTGTATCAAAAAGGCGGCACCGTTATGACAACCCAGCTTTCTAAAATTATTGCGAAACTGCGGACACTTCATTAACCCCTTTCATTCTTCGCCTTCTACAAGCTCTTTTTATTAACATAATTACAAATGCTATTGAACACGTGGAATTTCACTGCGATCTTTGCTAAAGTTCCCATTTCATAAGTTATGAATAGAGTTATAAATTTTACAATTATCATACACAAACGAACAAAAGAGAATAATTATATCAAATGGCAAGTGGGGCGACTTGATCCTCCCCTATGTTAGATTTGATCCGGGCCCGGGCGGGATTGAGTCTCCCGTGAGTAGGAGACAAATAGTCCTATTGATAAATCTTCAGGATTCGTTTTGTAACTAAATTTTGAAATTGAATATTTTGAAATATCTTTATCAATATTTCTTTAATAATAGTCTCAACTTAAACAATAATCAACGTTTTGTGAGCAATGAGGTAAGTATTTACTATACTTACCTACTCTGTTATTTTATTAACATGTATTATAAAACAATGTTACAATATTCTTTTAATAAAGGATTATAGCATTATTCTATTTATCCATCACATGTGCCTAGTAATCGCGTCTTTTAATTTAAATTCAGATAAATTTTTCTTAGCCTACTTTATCAATTTTTCAGCCATCACGGAGTTTGGGGACTAGATGCTACTAAAACCTTTTGATGATGATTTCAGTTTTTGAATTGGTCGTTTCTTCACTATTTAACACCGGAACAGTTTGACTTTCATTGTCTTGGCGAATTTGATTTCATAAGTTCTCCTATCTGTAAGCATTCGAAACATAAAATCAAAACTTACGAAAAATGGCTTGGCTCCCACTAAGAGCAGCGAACCATCTCGGCCATTTGTAAAGTTGTCAAGTCTGACAGGTGACACTGCTATACAATGTTATTGTGTTCTATCGACTATAAATGGGCAGTCGAAATCAATCGTACGCATGTAAAAATTTTGTTCATGTTAAATTTGTATAAAATTTGTATAAATTATTAGATTCTCAATCAAATCTGCAGTCTAAGTCGCGGCCTCATCATCATCATCATCATCATCATCAGCCTATGTTAGTCCACTGTTGGACATAGGCCTCCCCTAATGAGCGCCATAGCGCCCTGTCTTCGGCTTGTCGCATCCAGCATCTGCCAGCAGTCTTTCGCAGATCGTCATCCCACCTGGTCGGAGGGCGTCCTACACTACGTTTACCGAGTCGCGGTCTCCACTCAAGAACACGTTTACCCCAGCGGTTATCGGTTCTTCGCGAAATATGGCCGGCCCACTGCCACTTCAGTTGGCTAATTCTCTGAGCTATGTCGATGACTTTAGTTCTCTGTCGGATGTATTCGTTACGAATCCTATCCTTCAGAGAAACTCCGAGCATAGCTCTTTCCATAGCGCGCTGAGCGACTTTGAACTGGTGGACCAACCCTATCGTGAGTGTCCACGTCTCAGCTCCGTAGGTCATGACTGGTAGGACGCACTGATTAAAAACTTTCGTTTTCAAACATTGCGGTATGGATGACGAGAAGACTCGACGTAGTTTTCCGAACGCTGCCCAGCCTAGCTGGATCCTCCTCTTGGCTTCCTTCTCGAAATTGTTTTTACCCAACTGCAAAATCTGCCCGAGGTAAGTGTACTCAGAAACAATTTCGAGAAGGTGGCCATGTACGATCACCGGTCTTGGATCAATGTGGGCATTGATCATGACTTTGGTTTTATCCAAATTCATGCCAAGACCGATACATCGGGAGGCTGAAGCTAGACTGTCCAGCATCCGGTTCAGCTCCTCTAGCGACTCCGCCATTAAGACTATGTCATCAGCGAATCGCAGGTGTGAGATGTAGTCGCCGTTTATGTTGATGCCCTTGTCTTTCCAGTCCAGCGTCTTAAACATATCTTCCAACGCGCTCGTGAACAGTTTCGGGGATATGACATCCCCCTGCCTCACTCCTCTGCGCAGTTGGATCGGTTTAGTCTGCTGGTCCTGTACTCGGACACTCATCGTAGCGGCTTCGTAGAGACATCTCAGCACCTCGATATAACGATAGTCTACTTGGCATCGCTGTAAGGATTGTAGAACAGCCCAGGTTTCAACGGAGTCAAAGGCCTTCTCATAGTCCACAAAAGCCAGACACAGGGGCTGATTATACTCTTCGGACTTCTGTATAATCTGCCTCACTGTGTGAATGTGGTCTATGGTACCATATCCTCCGCGAAACCCAGCCTGCTCCGGTGGCTGAAACTCGTCGAGTCTCCTGGCGAGACGGTTCGATATAACTCGTGAGAAAAGCTTATAGACGTGACTTAGGAGCGAGATGGGTCTATAATTTTTAAGAAGGGTTTTATCTCCCTTCTTAAAAAAGAGCACCACCAAACTCCCACTCCACGCCTTTGGAGTTCTCCCACTGTGAAGGACGGCGTTGAAGAGGCTCTGTAACTCCTGTATAACAGGGTATCCTCCAGCTTTCAAAAGCTCTGATGTTATTCCGTCCTCACCGGGGGCTTTTCCATTTTTAAGCTGCCTCAGAGCTAACACGATCTCGTCTTGACTGATGTCTGGCAGTTCGTCGGTATAGTGGCGTATCAAGGTGGCTCTAGAATCGTGGTCGTCTCGTTGGGAACGGGGAGCATGTGCAGCGTTTAAACGGCCATAAAAGTCCTCTATCTCGGCCGATATCTCCGGCTTCGACAAAACGGTCCTTCCGTCGTGCGTTGAAAGCTTCGTCAGGTGGCTCCTTCCAAGCTGCTGAGTGAATACTTTGGACCCTCGGTTTCGCTCTATCGCCTCTTCAATGAGGCGTGTATTAGAGCTCCGAAGGTCGCGTCGTACCATCTTCGCAATTCGCTTGTTCAGGTCTGACCTCTCTGACGAAGTCGCTTGGGTGGTTTCCCGTCTTTTTGTCATCAGCCCAAGAGTCTCATCCGAGAGTTTGGACTTCTTACCAGTACGCTGCTTTTTGCAAAACTTGATGCCCTCGTCCCTCAGCGTTTCTACCAGATTGTGTAGGGTCTCGTCAGCGTCATCAGTGGGTTCCAAGGCAGCGAATCTATCCCCGAGAAGCTGCTGAAACTTCTCGGTGCCCGCCATGATTTGGATTGGGTTCGGTCGGAGCGTGGACTTCACCAGACGGTTTCTTTCAAGCTTCAAATTTATATTCAGAGAGCCTCGAAGGAGTCGGTGATCAGATCCGGTATTGAACCTGTTGATCACTGAGACATCTCTGAATATATGCTTGCTATCCGTCATGATGAAGTCGATCTCATTTTTAGTCACAGAATCGGGACTCCGCCATGTCCACTTCCTTTGGGGCTGTTTCTTAAAGAAAGAGTTCATTAAGAACAGCCCCTCTTTCTCAAGGAAGTTGACGAGCATTTGTCCCCTGTGATTTCGAACACCAAAACCATGCGGGCCTATTCGGGATTCGTTGCCAGTCTGGGTTCCCACCTTGCCGTTAAAGTCCCCCATAACAACGTTGAAGTGAGCCTTGGTGGTGTGATGTAAGGCTTTGGATATGTCTTCGTACTTAGCCTCCACTTCATCATCCGAGTGTGTCGAGGTCGGTGCGTAAACCTGAATGACCTTCAAGCTGTAGCGCTTAGACAGCCGAAGGATCAGGTACGCTACCCTGGTCGACACACTGGAGATTTCTTCGACGTTGTTAGAGAGGGCCTTATTGACGAGGAAACCTACGCCACCCTGGGATGTTTTATCACCCTCACGAAAGTAGAGAAGATGGCCCGAGTCTAGGGTTACGGTGTCCTCCCCCTCTCTACGGACTTCACATAACCCTAGAACATGCCATTTAATGTTCTCTAACTCCACTTCCAACTGCGCTAGATGGTGATCAAGCCTCAGAGTGCGTCCGTTAAACGTTGCCAGGGTCAGTGTGTGTGGGGTGTGGTAGCCTAATGTAGCCCGGTGATTCCTAGCACCCCCTGCCCCGCCGTTACCGTGGCCGCTACCATGGCCAGGAATAGCGAGGCGGCCGGGAACTGGGGGCCATTTTGTGGCGGTTCTTGTCATTTGGGGGTATTGCCCATAATCCCCACGCTGGGCATGCGGGTTGGGGATCGCAGTTTAGTGGAGTAGTTCTGCAGAGGGCGCTGCTGCCCGCCCCCCGGTGTGTTTCCCTTAGTCGCCTCTTACGACACCCACGGGATGAGTTGGGGTGGTGAAATTCTTTATTATGCCGTCACCACACGGTATCTATGCCGTCACCACACGGTATAGGAGTCGCGGCCTCACGTGAGTCCAACATGTCGATACAAATGCGCGATATATCGATAAGTACATAATCGGTTCAGATTAATGGTCTGTCGGTAGCAGCCAACGGGTTCATTGTTGCTAATGCTGGGCACTCAGGCCTTTGTTCAGGAGATTACATAAGGACTGTTTTTTGAGAAAGCTATTGTCACCAGGTAGGTGAAGGTGGTTCTTTGCTAAGCAATGTCTTGGTAAAAAAATTGTTTTGAGAAAACCTACATATTTGCAAATAAGTTTTAGTTTTTATGCGTTCTTCGACAAGACTTAAACATTAATACACCCACCCCCTCCCTATGATTCCGCCATAACAGTACAAAGGGTAACAAAAAAGGCAGACGTGTATGGCATTATATGACGTTGTACATATTTGTCTTAAAGCCTCAGAAAATCTAAGTACATACGTATATGGTGATTAGTAAACACCACTTAAAATGTTTAGGTAATGTAGAAAATTAGACAAAAAGGTTTTTCAATGCATAGATTAACCTTTACCTGTAAAACTCGTTAGTTTTCACTTGGGGTGAATCGGATCGGCTGAAAAGCTATTAATTTTTAAGAGCGTGCCATACCTGAGCCAAAATTCAAATTTCGAGCAGAATGACAAGATATGATTTTCGTATGAGTGAGAAGCACAGAGCGATAGACGTGCTCCGTATTTTGCTCCGCCAAAACTGTTATGCCTAATTACAAGTTATTTACACAACTTATCGAAAAATTAAAAAGACGAAAACGAAGAAATTCTACTACGTTTCTTGACAAAACAAAAATCCAACAAAAAAATGAGGTGGTTCCTGAGATAAATAGCAAAATGTGTGCAAAACATGTATTTTTCAAAAAATAAAAGTATCGAGAAAATTTTCACCAATCGTGTTTTTGAAAAGACGGAATCCAAGATAAAAGTTCGAATTATCATTTACCTAAATATGAAAGTGGTAGCTTTCACAGATTCTGAGATAAATAACGATTTCTAACTATAAAATTACATAAGGTACACTCTTAACGTTCCAAGATAAAAGTTTTTTTAGTGAAGACAGTTTAGAGAGAAAATTATATTGTACCGTGGGCCGACTTTAATTAATTTACTGGTAATTGACACTTATTAATACAGTGAAGTAATTTTGAAACGAATTACCTACCAAAGTTTTTATAAATTTCGGATATTTTTTTGCAAACCAACCCTGTTCCATATTAAAATATTAGTGTGTCTTCCAAAACCCGTAGAATTTTATCTCTTTGGACATTTCTTTCAGTCCATTTGATTTTGTTGTCGGAGAATGACTTATCTTAGGACCCTCGCAAATGAATAAACCATTTTTGAGGCGATTCTTCTTATAATAAAACTCGAGGGTGCAGACAGAGTAAAATTGGAGACTCACTCGCAGTGTAGAGAAAAGGGGAAAAGTTGCGAACTTCCGAGACTTGTCCACTTGTCTTACAAACTTTGCACTCTACACAGAAAAATAATAGCTTTTTAAATTGAAAGTTCGTACTGTACAGCTAGAGACTCGGGTGCGGTGATTAATTTAAAAAGCTCTATGGCTCTTATCCTATCTAGAGCAGACATAATATTGGATTTTTTGCTGCTCTACCTAGGATTTTTGTTAGGTATATTATCACAAAAACATTCGTCTTTACCGTTTCCGTGAACCTATTTACGATTCATCGTGTCACAACTTTTAATCGTTTGAAACCTTGATAATTCAGTTAAGCACACACTTTGTAAAAATCAACGTGAGTAAAATCTTCCATCCTGTGGTGGTCAGAACAAAGAGCAGGTGGCACAATTTTACAGCGCTCTTGCTTCACGTAAAAACGGACACGTAAAATTATACGACGCGTAAAAATAACAGTAAAATTTCACAACACCGCCAAAGTTGAAAATCATCATAAAAGAAAAAGCTGTTAAATACAGAGTGATATTTTCAGTTGGTTGCAACCGGCTGTAAATTGAATTTTCAGTAACATTTGTGCAGGAAACTGTGCGGGCCCTCTTTGACAGGGTTGTCACCCATCAAATGCACCTGATTGTAAAATTAATGGAATGACGCCGCCCGCCGCCGCGCCGACATTTACCGTGACACCCCTCAAAACTGGCAATTTTACTGACGCAGACAAAATAATTAAATTTTGCTGGAATTCAAACTACGACAGAACAATTCTACTTTTGTACTATGCATAATATGAAGCTAGCATAGCTTTAGATCATATAAAAACTATCGTAGTTTGAAGAATTAATTATGAATGTAACACATAATAGGTTCGTAGTTAACCCGCTTACATTCATAATGAAGCCTTAGAACAGTTTTTTACAGGAAGAATAATCGGTGATGAAATACATAAAATATTGATTTCCATAATTCAAGTAACAAACATATATCTATCATCGTTCCGTTCACTTTAACAATAATTTTTAATATTAATTAATCTACTGAGCGGGTATTTGGATTTAAGCCATGTAGCTAACGTAGTTTTAAACGTGTTAAAATAAATAAAAAAAAAGGCTGGATACAATCTCATGCAGCAATATGTATACTGTGCAGCAATGGAGGAAAGTACACATTAGTTGATGAATGTTTTTAGTTGTGTTTATATGGACTGTGTATTTAATCCTATAGCTATGTCTGAGATGAATGAGATGTTATTTAACACCATGGAATAGTAGCCGTCATAACGCTATGACGTCATGTGGCTGAGAAAGGGCTGAGTGGATTAAAAAGTGTCTACCGTCAACTGATGTTCATCATCAGTTTCAATCCACTAAATCACACAAAGCTGTGATCAGTTTTTTTACTTTATTCATATAGCCTCGTATCCTGAGAGCAATACCTAGTGTCCACACCAGCAATTAATTTGGGTTATGGCATTTATTGATGGATTTTTTTTATTATTTTTAGTGTTTTATTGGTACTATAGAATATATAATTGAGACCCTTCAAAACAAAAAAAGGGTGGAATACCCTATTGCTGTTTTATCCGAGCTTAAACAATACTATCTCCAGGTACCTTCTGTTCGTACCTGTCTTTATTACAGTAACTTTTGTCAATTAAAACGAACTTCGTTAACGAAGCTCTTTTTGATTGTTGATTGCGTAAGCCTAAAGCCAATCAAACAAAACAAACGAGAAAGAAATCTGTTAAAAAGTCCGAAGAGGAATCAGCATACGCCGCGATACGTGATTTATCCAGAGTTTCGTCAGATGAGATACGATAGATAGCTTTGATCCCAACTCCTCTCGTAATTGGACATGCTGAAGGCAGTATCAAAATGACATGTGTTTACGTTTGTGAAGTTTAATAACGTTAAAACTTTTAAAAATATTATGGTTATTAACACTAAAGTCATTTATAACATGTAACTGTGCCGAAATATTGGAAAACTCAAAACTCTAATCATGGTAAATATCCCGTTATAAATGACTTTAGTCTTTAATAACGTTGTAATAAAAAAAAAATCCACAGCGCACCATCGCAAAGCTTGTTGTATAGGCATCACTTATACATATACTTAATACAATATACCAATTACATAGATAGATATTTTTGTTAGGTTTAATGTTCTGGTCGTTTTAACAACCACCTGGAATAATTATCTGCAGATCGTACAAACATTTGTCCCGAGGCAGAAATCGAACTCGCGCACCCCTGCGTCGCACAGGTCCAAGATCGAAAAGGTCTTACGCCCACCGCGCCACAAATTTGCATTTTATCTCCTGATTTTGGACGAAAACCCTAGGCGGTCCTGGGGCACACACAATATATTAAAACCTCCCAAAGCTGCTTATAGAGTCCACAGGTGATCGGAATGTTGGCTTTTCGGTCAACGAATTAGCATCACTATCCAATCCTTCAAAATCCAAAACTTCGTCTTTTAAAATATTTTAGGTTCTGTACCTAATACTCAGCTTTGAACTGTCTCAAATGAAATAAAACATAAACAAAGTCAATAAAACTCAAGCTCTGCCATGAATCACAGTTACACAACAGACGATTTTGAGTGATAAAGTTACCAAGTCTCTACCTGTCGGGATTTCGTCAGTGAGCGTGCAATTTAAGAAAACAATATAATAAAAATGTAAATTGAGTAGTTCGCCTTCTCGTAAACCCGAGGCGCCCATGGCATGAGTCACCCTTCCGGGATTCTAATAAAAGGGTGCGATTGTGTTTCTTATATCTCGAAAAGTTAGGGAAGCCTTTTGGTGTGTGTTTGTGCCCATTAACTGATGGAGACTCTTTTATTTTCTCAATAGTATTTGTTTGTATTTTTTATTTCGCTGGACGTGTTTTATTTACAAGATAAATTGTTTTATTTTTAACTTCTTGTAGAGCAATGTCGATAATTAATGCATTTTATTCGAGCCAAGGATAGACAAAATGTCGGAGTTTATGTGCCACCAAAAAAGAAATAGAATAATTTCTACGAAAAACACAACATTATAATTAGCATAATCTGTAACAGTTTTCGTCAGAAAAGTAGATTTATTCTCGGTATTTAATATGTCATTACAGATTCTCCACCCTATGTTTTACCATACAAAGCCCCGAAACGAATTTAATTTGCAAAATATGTACATAACACTTTCTTCACCTCTAGATGACACTTTACGCACATCTCACGCACGCGTTAAACCCAACGTATCTTTACGCACATCTCACGCACGCGTTAAACGCAACGTAATGAAATGCCTCCGCCTTATCAACTCGATGTCGGCTGTCGCTGACGTCTCCGCTAATTAAATTGAAACTGCTATGTTGAAAAATTGGACTTGAAACCGTAACTGACATATTTACGAGGAATATTTTAGTTACCTATGTACCAAAAGTAGAACAAAAATATTTCATTAAAGCTTTTCGACTCTTATGTTTTACTAAACAAAGCCACGAAACTAATTCAATTTGCAAAATACATAACAATTTAAATTTAAGGCATCATTAGGTTAGTCAAAACGAGTATTTAGATGTGTTAGAAAGCTTTCTGAGTTTAATCCTCTCAGGTCAGTACTCAAATTCGACACTATTATAACCTGTATAGGTAATTACCTACTCGTATAATGTAATTACCAATAGAATTGTCACCCTATTATTAATGAGTCTATCATCCTCATCCAGGACCTCCTTTTTCATCTCTGAAGCGTAATCACCATCACTTATCGAATTCATCACTGGAACTTCAAAATTGCTCCCGTGTTGAATGATGGCATTCCGAGATTATTTGCAGGATTCTTCAATTTGGGCACAGGTGCTAAAAATACCCTTATTTATCAAGAGTTAAGGTCGACATAAAGACGCTACCTTTGACTGCCTAATCTAGAGATTATTTATATACTGACCTACACAAATGTATGAGGTATTAAAATGCCAAGTTTTCTCAACTTTGTCTTAAATATTTTGGAGGACAGTATTTTTTTCTTTTTAATTAGTACATTTCAACGAACTACCTTTTAAAGTAGGTAGTTCATTCGTTTGAAACTACTTTTTAAAGTAGTTCATTCATTTATGGAAATCCGATCCATGGATTTTTAGACTAATAACCATTCTTATGTACTATCGGCAAGTTTTGAGTAACAGTTTTGAGTAACAGGTCACGCCTGTTTTTTTTTTGTTGTCTAGTTTGACCAATACGGAGTCTGCACAGTCAATATCTGCTCAACAGAATTTTTTGTATAATTATTTCAAACAATAGAAGACTTCTCGCCATCACTAGGTAAACATCTGTTTAGTTTGTTCGCCCCGTTATTTTTATGACTTTAACAATTTTACAAAAGTTACAGCCCTGAGTTGCAACAGTCAGTTGGATTAGTTTCGTATTTGTATGTAATTAAAACATTACCACTATTACAGGTAGACCTAATACAATAGAGTAGGCATCAAGTAAAATTTTCATATTGTCATAATACTAATCTTCATATAGTTTGTGACGATCGAAAGTGACAATCGAAGTCCAGGCTAGGTTTGGAATGCCAAACTGAAGCCGATTACGATTACCAGTTGAGTAAGACAATAGAGCCGCAGACCCACGAAATACGAAGCTCCTATTGGTCTTTAAAAACAAAAGAAAGTTAGGAAGCCGGGGGTGACAATCGGTCACTTCACAGAAAAATCATCCTTGTGGTGTCTAGGCAGATCTTTTGTACATAAAGTAATGTAGTTAAGAGTAAATATGAGATATTTTGATAAATTAATAATTATTTTTAAGGTTATAATTTGAGTTATGTATACCTACGTAGATATTTTAGAAGTCCAAGTTAAAATTTATCCAATCACAGACACCGAACTCAAATTGTAACCCTTTTCAATCCCTTTCCAATTTACCTCGCCAATTTCACTTTATAATACCTATGTTGTGTTAAAGTTACGACTGACAAAAATAAAATGTGTACGACTCCAATTAGTTCGGCAATAAATCAGGGACTGGCAATAACACGGCTCAGCTCACCCTCGTCTGTTGCACCACAACCACAGGCGTGGACGGTCAGCTGGGAACCTTGGGTTTTAACATTATTCATTGTCTCAAAAACTAGTTAAAACTAGTCAATTGTTTTACTAACAATAGGTTTTTGGTCAATATGAGAAAAATCTCAAATATACAAGATAGCTTAGGCGAAAACCGGTGGAAACTCTTAATAATAATAATAATTTTAGTTAGTAAAATAAACTTTGAAAAACAATTCAAAGTTTTCTATGTAGCTTTTAATATCGGATAATATACATTACTAGCGGCCCGCCCCGGCTTCGCACGGGTATTAAACAAAAATTTCAGAAATTATACACACTAACACGATGGGCTTCACAGTTTTCATACGGATCCCTTACTTTTTCTAACAGCATTGGGATTTTTGACATTGATTCGACACTCCATAACTGACACTGGCCGTAGAGAAAAAACAAGCACCGTGCGCTCTATATTCAACCTCTTTTTCTATTCTGACGCGCCAGAATAGAAAAAGAGGTTGAATATACAGCACACGGTTCAATTATTGAATTTTTCATGCGGATCCCTAACTTTTTTGAAAATATTATATAGCCTATGTTCATCACGGAAAATTAAGGATTCTAATGGTGAAAGAATTTTTTAACTCGGTCCAGTAGTTTCGGAGCCTATTCAATTCAAACAAACAAACAAACAAACAAACAAACAATCAAATCTTTCCTCTTTATAATATTAGTATAGATGTAGGTAGCTGTCATGTTATAAATTTATGACTTTTAAAAAAAATGCCAACTGTCACCTGATCAGCTTAAATAGGGTTTTGTACTTAGTTTATAGCCAACTGACGTCATGCTCACAAAGCAATATATCGTACAATGCTTTCAGCATTTTTTTCTAATCTAATTATTAACCCTATATAGAATTTTAAGAAACTTCTCAAAAATGTACTGCATTCCCTAAGTATTAGTGAGTCACTGCAACATAGACTTTCATATAAATAAAAAAATATTGTATAAGAATACTTAAATATCGAGAAAAGAAGAGAAATTTAAATATTGTGTTCCGTCCCATTGCAGGCGAAGCCAAACATTTTGGGCCCAAATATTTCAAATTGCCCTTCATGGGACAAGTCAACTGGACACTGATTAGAGGTGTTTGCGGCGTTTCCGCTTTCCGACCACGACCGCGATTTCCTACTAAGATACGGCTGCTATGGCACTACATATACACCGTGTAACAAAATATGTGTACTAAGCGAAAGGGGGAATTCCTAGATAAATACCTACCTACCTGCAGTGGTAGTAGGTATGTATAGGTTACCCGGATAGGGTTGTTACTTTTTAAAGGTACTAGTAAATTAAAACTTTTGTAAACTTTTGTTGAAACGAAAAATAGGAATTTTTAATTATCTCCACCCACAACTAATCACCATTGGGGTCTGAAACCTCCCCTTCGGCTTAGTACACATATTTTGTTACACCTTGTATAAAGCACCATAAATTAACGTAGGTAACTTTTATCTTATCCCTAAACAAGTGGCTTCGCTCAGAGCAAATCATACTTTACTCTTAGTTTTTGGATGCTAGCAATGTTCAACATTTTACTATTTAGCAGACTAAACGCAAACGTACCCGTTGGGACTCGTTTTCACACTTTACATACTGAACCCTAAAAACTACTTAACTTTCACGGTAGACCGTATTGTGTCAGACAAACTTTTAATTTCGACAGAACAACGTGAAACCCAGCAGTTTTGCCGTAGCTATGAAAACTCCATCAAAGTGGAAATTTTTAATTAATCTTGGATTAGTCGCGGAACTCCGCTAGCAAGATAGATTGTTTTCTATTCCGCTTTCCAGTGGATGTCGACATTTAAATTTATATCTAGGATAGGAAATATTTATTATAGGGTTTTTCTATAATAATATTATATTCTATAATACATAATTATGTACGAAATGCGCAGGTTTGCCAGGTGAGGGGGGGGGGGGGGGGCAACTGAAAAAAAAAGAGGAATGATTTGTTTTTTTTTACATAATTGTAAAAAGCTCCGAAAGTACCTGATCGATTCGAAAAACTCTTTCCCCATTAGAATCCTACATTATCCTACTTGAGACCTACTTGACGATGAAAGTTAATAATCCCGGACAATCCACACAGCATTGTCCGGCATTATTTATTTTGGAAAAAGTATAGAATGGTTTCTACCCTTCATAGGCAACCACGGTAGGTTTTCCCTTAATTTACCATTTTGCCTAATTTCACCATTTTACCTGTACTTTGCGACCTGTTTGTATGGGCTAATAGCTCGGGGCATTTAGTGGTCTACTTTCTCGGGGATTTATTACCTTTTTAGAAGCTTCAGAGGTTTATGTAAATTGGGCAGGTAGGTTGTTTGTGGTAACCCTGGTTTTTACGTCGGCCCTTTGTCTACCACTATAGTGTCTGCTGGGTTTACTCGTTGATAAAACTGCTAGAAGTTAACTAACACGGTTTTCTACTAAGTCTTTCCACTTTATGATGCGTCAGGATATGCAGGCATGCATTATCAACCTGAACTTTAAACATTTTGGCCAAATATTAATATAACAAAATATGATGATATTGATGATATTATTATAAGTACCTACTTACCCGTACTTAGTCCACCGGTGATCGGAATGCCGGATTGTATTTCGGTCAACGCATTAGCATGGCGATCCAACGTGGCAATCCTGCCAGCATTCTAGGCAATCTGCCTTCTGCTGATGGCCTAAATTTTTAGGAAGTAGACACAATTGTTAATTCTTATTGGTTTTATTCTGTTAAGAATTGTTGATTTCTTTGTGCATTTGAGTTCTAGTTTTTATAACCCCATGTTTTGTATACTTAGTTATAGTTGAAGTTAGCTTACTATAGGTACTATCGGCCATTTTATTCAGTCTTTCATTCTTATAAGCCAGGTTAACTTTTTCACTAGAAACCTCACCTGATTGTCACGTGGGTATTTAGCTAAGCTCATGAATGATAAATCGTTTGGAAGGGTCTAGAATACAGCTGCTAATGATTTATGTCTAATGACTACAACTCATACCTTCGTAGAGGATGTGTTGATCTTTATGCAGAGGTAAAAACGAATTAGCAAGCGATTGTCTATTCTAATATTATAGTGGAAAGATTTGATTGTTTGTTTGTATTGAATAGGGTCCGAAACTACTGGAGCGATTTGAAAAATTTCATGTTGACCTATCCATTCCCATCAACATCACCATTAGAATCCTACATTATCCCTCCTCTCTTATTTTTAAAAAAATTAGGGATCCGTATGATAAATTTCAATAATATAACGTCCGTCTTGATATATTTATAATATTTGATTTTTTTTAATACTCGTGCGAAGCTCAGGCAAACCTCTAGTACAAAATAAAAGTTTAATCAATGCTAAATCTGCTTATAAGAGTTAAATATCAATTATTCAAAAAAATAATTATTACTTATTTGATAATAATTTATCATAAATATAAAACGTGTGTTCTCTAAGTGCTTATTTGTAAGCCTAAAGAAATAATGTTATTGACACATTCAATCTGAAATCTTCACTATAAGGTAGCCAATGCTGTCAACATTAGGCCAATAACCCCTAAACTGCTGTAATTAACTACAATACACAATTAAGCCTATTAATGCGTGAACATTATGTACTTACCTACGTACACAATGACCATGTGCATTCAAAATGTGTTTGTCCACGTGTCATCGCAAGATACGGCTATTGGAATCCTAACGCACGAGTCTCTATGTATGTGAATAACCATGGGTAAACTATGGGTAGCTATAACATCATCGTCGTTAACAATAGTTAACCTTTTTCTACAGTAATTCCTTGACGACCTCTGCAGCGTGGTAAGCGAAGGTCCACCGCGTAGGAGGCTGCGCGGGTTCCATTCCGCCTCGGGAAAAGTTTTTGAACGATATGCTCTGCTTAGCTTGGATTAGATGATGCTGTGGTGATTGTACAACATTATTTATTCATTTACTTTTCTGCAGATATTTATTTCGGGTGCTCGGTCGTTTTCTATGTACAGTAAATCTATTTACGTATTAAATTGTCCTATGTATATCAGTCAATGGTACAAATTATACAAGTTCTGGTTAGCTTGGGGAAATATATAGCTAAATGACGTTGTTAGAATTATTAATTTTTATTTATTGATCTCTTAGACAGGCGGGGATACTTACCACTATACTACCGAAGAAGTATAGTGGTAAGTATCCCCGTAGTTGCCGTGTGGTGTCGGCATAGAATTTCACCACCCCAACTCTTCCCGTGGGTGTCGTAAGAGGCGACTAAGGGAAACAAACCGGGGGGCGGGCAGCAGCGCCCTCTGCAGAACAACTACACCAAACTGCGATCCCCAACCCGCATGCCCAGCGTGGGGATTATGGGCATTAACCCCCAAATGATAATGCCATCTATGGTGCTCATTAGGGGAGGCCTATGTCCAGCGTGGACTATTATAGGCTGGTGATGATGATGATGATGAATCTCTTAGTGTCAAATGTGTTATCTATCTATCTAAAGAATTTAGTTCTAAGTTCCAACATGCACATAATGCTGCGGAACATTACTCTGCCTCATACTTAACAGGTGGATTGGTAAATTGGTACATACATTTAAATTTTAATTTCTCGTAAATACGACTTAATGAACTTTATTTTTATTTAGAAGTAGGTATATACATGTTTATTATATAATATTTTCGCCTTTGTAGTTACTGTTGGGCTGTTAGTTACGGCTAGTCTATGTATGTATAGGTGTACCTATAAGCAGAGCCGTATCTCTCGCACCATCCCTCGTTAGAGCTTTTATGGCGAGGTGATCGAGCAGAAGGCTGCTGTCGTTGCTCTGGGTACCCTTAGCTGGCTCTTACGTCACCCATGGAATCAACAAACAACCTCTCTGACTCAGGGATAGAGGGATATAGGGATATTCCGACGCCACAACTATCTTTATTGCTAAGTAAAGTTTGTTTATTTGTTATAAGTAATCTCCGAAATGACTAGCCCTATTTTGAAGAATCCGTAACTAATAGAAAGCCTGACACAGTGAAATGTTTTATCCATCTATCGATGAGAGAAACCGCAAGTAAAAGCTAGTCAAATATAAGTTTAAAAATATAATCTTCTAAAGTAGGTGTTTATAAGTTTAAAAATATAATCTTCTAAAGTAGGTGTAAGTAAATTTAAAAATATGTATAAAAGGTCGTTAGTAATAATAGAGAAGGTAAAGGTTGTGTTCATCGAGGAACGAGGGTTCGATGGGAATTGTTGTTAAATTAGACAGAAGCTGGTTGTATAGAAACTTTTGTTTAAGTCTTCATTACTGTTCATTTATTTATGAGGACGTAGAGACCATTCCGTCAATGAGATTTTGTTGCTTTTATTTAAGGTAAGCATTAGGTAACCCAATTAAATTTATGCACTAATATTATTCATGTGTCACGCTCAATTGAGCAAACTACGAGGAAATTCTTCATAGTTTACCCTCAAGTACCTGAACTAAATGAAAATTTTTATCATACTAAAAAGCCAAGAGAAGTACCTACCTACCTTTATCCTTTCAAAATTTTACTTTATCAACATTATGAAAGAAGGCTCATGGCTTCTTTCTTGATAATGGTTTAGATAGATTTCTAGATATAGCAAAAGAATACGAGTATGCTCGAACCCACTTGACAAAAGACGAATCACGTAAACATTTCTATCACGGACTTTGATTTGTGATTATCGCCTTTACAATCATTGCTTAAAAGGCTACCATAAAGTCCGCAGTTCACTGAAATTGAATTACTCTGGCCAACCAACTGAACAAAACACTCCATTTGACTGAGATCAAGCGCTTTATACAGCCAGTAAGCGCTTTACGTCCAAAGCCAGGCTGATATCAAATGAAAACTTTTTAATGTCTTGCGAATCCTGTGATCTTATTTTCGTTCAACTCTGTCTTTGAGTTAGAATGTTGCCCCATCAACATTTTACGAGATTCAATTTGTAGTAGATTTTTCTCTCGGCGCTTTAACCATTTTCGAGTGGATTTGGTATTTACTGTGTAACAAACACTGAAAGTTACCCCAAATCCTTAATATTACAAATGTCAAAGTAACTCTGTCTTTCCGTCTGTCACGCCTAAACTAATGGACCGATTTTGATGTAATTTGGCACAGACGTTCTCTAAACCGGGAGAAAGGACAAAATATACGAATCCAATTGTTTATAATATATCATTTATTATTTATTATTTAATATGTTATGACAAAATAAATATCGTTAAAAATCCATCTAAGGTACTATTCGAACTACGCGGACGAAGTCACGGGCTAATCCTATTATTACATATCTAAATGATTTTGACACCTTTTCTGGGACTAAGGCAAGCATCAACTAAATTTTTTTCTTATGGTATTGAGCCAGCACCGTGTAAAAAGTACCTTACTCGTTTCTACACTAATCTCATTTTAGAATACTAACATTCTTTTTCCCGGATGTTCCCTGATGTATCATCACCTGATGCAATCTAACCACAAAGGCTACCCAAATCAAATTTTCTTATTGACAAGATCTCAAAACTTTTATGACAATCAAACGGCGAAACTAATTTACCCCAAATATTTCGTAAAAAACATCAAAGCGAGCGAGGGAGGGATTATGAGAGATTATTCTCAGAGGGACTTCGAAATTGAATCTCGGATAGGATCAGATTTTTGATTACTAAGACGTGACGATAGACAGAGTGGCCCGAGGGATTTAACAGGGTCACTAAATACCTACATCTTATTGTGAGTGGTCCTAGGTCAGGCATGGCACGACGAAAAATTGGTACATATCAGCCACCTCGTATTTAATTACTTTTTCCGCGTCACTCATGCATTTTACTAAACTAGTTAGTTTTTAGTAAAAAAAGATATTTTATGAATAACGTACATATCAAATAGCGTCTATTCGCGAAAAAGACATCCAGTTTCTCAATAAATATACATCACCAAATCGTCGAATGACTCAACAATCGTGGTCCCAACTGCTAAAATGATAAGTACTCAAGTGCCCCCTTACGTAAACAAAATAAATTTTTGCACCCTCACTGTGCTCGTTTGTTGAGATTGCATCTCAGTAATTGATAAACGAGATTTTCAGTTATTTTTTAAAGTGCGTCAACTAGAAAAATACTTTAAACTTAATTTGCCTATATTCAAACGAAACAAATACGATTTATTAACTAAGTAAATTACAATAATAAAAAGAATTAAATTTTTCCTATGGCAATAAATAGGTATTTAAAACGTAATTATACATATTTTTAATGAGGTGTCCAAGTCCAAAAAAATTCAAAAATAGCAAAAAACTTTTCGCCTAAATATGTGAGATAACCAGCATTTATTTGGGCTTATTAATTTTTGAGAGAGAACTTGAGACAGCGCAGGATTTAAGGGCCTCGTTATTGGGGATTGTTTGTTGGGATCTCCCGATGGAAAAATAATCGAGTTTCAAGGGAAATCTAAGGGAAATTTAACATCGGCATTTTTGGGGCAATGTAAGATTGAGGTTGAGTTTCGAAAATAATATACCTAATTAAAGAGAAACCAATTACAATTTATATTTACAATTGAAAATATTGAACTAACTGTTTCAACCGATCCATATTAACACGAATCATAAACTTCTCCAAGATTCTGCCTGCGAGTTTCAAACAAACGTCAACAAAAGATATCAGAAAAGCTTAAGACATAATTATTTAGGGATTAAATAGAGATAAACCTAACTTTTTCGTTGGTACAGATATTTCATACTCTTAACAACCAACAAAACAAAAGAAAACAGACAATACTGCGATGAAATACTTACCAAACAGGGCTAGAAACAATCACTCTCGAACTTAGATCGCGGGTGTAGGGCGGGCAGAATACGACACGGACGCACCGCTCGGCCGCCTACGACGTTATGGCGCCCGCCCGCCCTCGGCGCAATAAGGAGGTGCGAGTCATTCTGTGGTCTAGGCGTTTGTGGTTAACTGCGTCTCTGTAACTGGAATGCTAGATTGCAAGTCAGAATCTTTTTGTTAACAATATTGTGTCTGGGATTCTGGTAAGTAAATTATGTAATTTTGTGCCAGTAGCCATAAAAGTTGATAAAACTATATTAGCAAAAGAGAACCTCATATAGTTTACATTAAAAATATCACCATGAAAAATCTTAGGTTTATCTACTTACCTAATTTATAACAGACGGATTTGCACGGGTAATTGATAAAAAATTATAATAATATAAATGTTTTCATTATTGAAGCGTTTCAAACGGATTCCTCACTTTTTTGAAAATATTCTATATCGTTTTTATTATTCCATTAATACACTCCTTTAAATCCTTATATTTGTGCTTAGAATAGTTATATTTGAAAACGAAACTGTTATCAAAATAACATGAAATTTGCAGTGCAAGTTATTTCGTTAAATTTAATTTTCAAATCCTCATTAGAGTGGGCAGCTCGACAGTGCAAACTGCGCTACAGTTATTAGGAATTTTTTCATGATATTAACACCCGGAACCATGTTTTAAACGGTAAAACTACTCACCGAAATAAATAATAATTCTTTGAGACAGCAGTAAACGTAAACAAGTAAACTCAAAGACTAATCTAGGTACCACAATAATTTTCATATTCTTAGGACCTATTCACCAAAAGTTGTGCGGTATATAGCGGTGTTTGTGTACTAAAACATACTGGTAATAAATTCTACTGGTAGCTTTTTACACATTTATCCTCAGCAATTTTGTAGAACTTGTGCGATACATTTTTCCTCAGCAAAAAAACTCAAAAAATCACAAGATAAGGAGTCTACGGATTGTACCATAAAGCCATTGTCTCTCCATGATAATAAATATAAAAATCACCTTTCCATAAAATAAAACGCGGGTGCTTCACAAAACACGTTGATCGTTCATTTTTCTTCCCTTCCTCTATCACAAGGATGGGTCCTGAATAAAAATAAACAACTGTCGCCTCTGTTCCAGGGAAAAGGTTCTTCTATTGAAATGGCAGTCATTAGGGCGGGCTTATTCCTTAGCGAGCCTAAAAAATTGGGTAAGTACTCTAGAAAACATCACATAGATTTTATAATAATAATGCTGGACAATTCACACAGCATTACCTTGCCCCAAGCTAAGCAGAGCTTGTGTTATGTATACTAGATAACTGATATACATCATAATATACAATGACATAGATAGATTTTTCTATTATACATAGAAAACGACCAGAAAGCCCTGAACAAATATCTGCAGATCGTACAAACATTTGTCACAGAGGTCGTCATATGTTAACAGACAATAGTAGTACACACATCTAATCACAATTATCTGGTAATTCTAGTTCAAGTGCACGTAGCTCTAAAGAGGTATAATTATCTCTGCTTGACTTTTACCGATTCCAGTCCATACCCACTGAAGATCGCAGAGGTGCTAACAAGAATTAGCCCAAGGTAACTGTGAGTCCCCATTTTTCCAGCGCTGGCCTTTAGAAATTGTTTTCAGAGCTCGCCATTGTGATCGGCTTGTTACGCCGATGGAAATATCTTTACAATATTGCTGTAAAGGTAGTCTAGGATTCTGTAGATTTGATTCTTAGTTATTTTTCTAGCTTACATAATGTTAGTTGATTTTGTATAAGCAACATTAAGTAAGCTAGGAAACTGAATATTTTCATATAATTCTGGCTTTTGCAACATTCTGTTCTATTCTCCCCTCGTTATTGTTCCGACCTCCTTTTATTTGTATATTATTTAAGAACCTCATATCTTCGCTACTTATTACAACACTGCTACGGCGTAGCATGCTACGCTTTGACCTGCTACGCTTGAGTTTACTACGCCGTAGCTTGCTTTGATTATAGAGCGCTACGCCATAGGCAGCTACGCCGTATTTTGCTACGAGTTTATTGGTTTCATCGTTACTAACGCAATAATGTCATGGTCTACGACGCATTATGTCTGCATGCCGAGACTGGGCAGGGCAGCCAATGTCAACTCGTGCTAAACGAAACTAACACTTTCTGTCATGAGCCACGTCGGACATGTATAAGTGCATGTCGAGTAGACGGCGCGGACTATCTAAGCTAGACGCTTGTCTGATTTCTATCTGATGTCTGTATTCGGTTTTGTTTGAGCTATGAGGGTTGTTGATCAGAGCCGCACCGTTACCGCTCAAAACAAAACAGTCCATTCAAATATGGGCTTTATCTCGTAACATTCAGTGCAGCCAACGCCTTACAAATAATACCAGTCAAGTAGAATCAATATGACATTCGGTGAAACTTCTATGTCTAAAATAACTGCCAACAAAAGTTTAAATTTCAACATGTATCTATCATGATAATGCTCATGAATAATGTCGTATTCGTCCTAATATGTCAGTCTCAAAATATCGACTTAGCGATGCTAGGAAACTTATATAATGTTTCTTTATTTGCCTGTTCTGCCTCTCCTACCACACTTTGTCACTCTGTGCTAAGCCTTTCTTCCAGACTTCTCTATTTTGCGCCACTGATATGTGTGTCTAATTCATCCCGACTTTTGGTCTGCTGCGAGGTCGTTTACCGTCTTTGGGATCCATTCTAGTAGTGGATTTGATCCAAGCTCATCAAAATGATTATAACATTTTAATTTATGGGCACTGATTTAAAGTTGAATCAAAGCTCTCCCAAGCTTTTAAAGTATTAAGTATCTTAACACCTAATACAATCACATCACACGTTTTTTTACCAAAGTTTAGTCTAATTCAAATGTGCTTAACTACTTAAACGTTATGCTGTTGATCGAAATTTTGAACGATTTAAAAAGGGTCTCTACTCAGTTGGAAGAAAGCTCTTAATGCATTTAGGATTATCCCACCAATTATTTTAGAATCCGCTAAGAATCCCAGCGCACGAAAATGTTGGGCTTTGCAAATAAGAAAGTGGACAATAAATAATGCTTAGCCGAGGATTAAAATCCGTGGACTTTTTGCGTTGGATTTCGACCTCCTTGCAGGATTAGGCGTTTTCTTATCTGAAGGTCCTTGGAATAGACTGGATATAATAAAATATACTGAAGGTACCTAACTACCAAATAGAATCCGCCGTACACGTATGGCGTAATACAACGGCGGATAAAAAAATCTAAATCAAAGTGCTTTATTTCCTTTAGACCTTACATATAGATCTTAGATTGTACAATCCGTAGAGTCAGAGATTAAACTAAAACTCTGGCTAGGGATTTCATCAAACGAATGATAATTTCTTGTTACATTTACTTTAGGTATGTAGGTGTTAGTAAAAAATGCCTTAACTATTGTATAGAAATGGTACAATAAATTGAAATTCAAGGCACAGTAGTATTTATACCCTTAAAAATTGATATAGCTTCATGTACTAGGTTCGCTTCATGTAGGTTCCTACAAACTAAACAAGTACGACAAGTGCGAGTGTAACTCGCGCGCCGAGGGTTTTGAACTTTTGTCGTTTAGGTAGGTACGTATATTGACGACCTGTTAGCGCGGTGGGCTTACAACGCAGGAGGTTGCGGTTTGATTCCCGCCTCGGGACTAATATTTGTAAGATCTGCAGATTATTTGTTCGAGTGTTCTAGTCCTTTTCTACGTACACAAAAATAAATCATCTAATGTGATACTTATATAATATACTTTATTAAGTATAACAGATATCGTAGTAGTACGAATTACACAAGCTTGCTTAGCTTGTCGCTAAATGATGTTGTGTGGATTATCCAGGATACATTACTCTTCTCATATTTTTTTGGAGCACGGTGGAATTCATGAATTCAATAATCTTATTATCTAAATATTCTTCGAGCGCAGTGGAATACATTGGGTATGGACTTTAAAATTTTGAGAACAACGGTTTCGTGGCGCTGTGGAACCCTACTATTACAGTTACTACAGAGATTAGTGGGTAGGTAAGTGGGTTGGTACCTACAATTATTTTTTCGACTTTTTTCTACGTATTTCACTAAGTATGAAACTTAGACGATTTTTAAAACCTGTTTTGAATTGTCGAAATCCATACCTTTGATTTGATATTGCTCTTAATGAAATAGCCCCTTTTGTATGAAAATTCGTTTTTTGACCATATTTCGAAAAGTATTGTTTTTACAGACTTCTCTATATTTTTCCTGTAAAATATAGGCCTTTATCTACAAACGCTTAGTACATTTTATATAGATCACTCTGCTATCTTCGGAGATAGAGGGGGGGGAACGGTCAAATTTTCGACCTTTTTCAAAATATTTCGAAAAGTATAAAACGTATCGAAATTTAAAAAACTGCATTAAAATGTACAAACTGATACCTTTCATTTGATACCCAACTCGGTGGGGTAGTCACCCCTTTAGAAATTTTTCCCGCCCTTTTTTGACCATATTTCAAAAAGTATTATTTTTACAGATTTCTCTATATTTTTCCTGTAAAATATAGATCAATACCTACAAAAACTTGGCACATATCAAATCGATCGTTCTGCAATCTTCGAAGATAGAGGGGGGGTACCGGTCAATTTTTCGACCTTTTTCAAAATATATCAAAAAGTATAAAATCTATTGAAATTTTAAAAACTGCATTGGAATGTACAAACCAATAACTTTCATTTGATACCCAACTCGGGGGGGTAGTCACCCCTTTAGAAATTTTTCCCGCCCTTTTTTGACCATATTTCAAAAAGTATTATTTTTACAGACTTCTCTATATTTTTCCTATAAAATATAGATCAATACCTACAAACACTTGGTACATATCACGTCGACCGCTCTGCAATCTTCGGAGATAGGGGGGGGGGAACGGTCATTTTTTTGACCATTTTCAAAATATTTTAAAAAGTATGAAATCTACCGAAATTTCAAAAACTATTTTGAAATCTACAAACGAGTACCTTTCATTTGAGACCACTTTCGACTTTGTACGTTCCATTTAAAATTTCGATTTCAAAATTTGTATGGAAAATCTTCATTTTGATTTTTTATTTATTTTCATTTATTTTTCTATAAATATGTGCGGGCGCACAAAATGTATTATTATTTCAAATTTCAAGTCAATAGCTGCAGTAGTTTCTGAGATATTAAGGATTCAAAACACAAAACAGACCCAAAGCGATTTCATAAGGGTTTTGCAACCGATGGCAAAACCCTAAAAACATTAATGAGGCAGACAATTGAACACAGAGTATTTCTCTATTCATAGACTTAATTGCATTTAAATTCCCGCTTTAAAAACACTTAGTAAAAATTAATAAAATTTTATCATAAATGCAGGGAACTATAACAGGAGTGTTGAAAATAACTGATCAATCAAAAAAATATGTTGTGTTTTATTTTCTGAAATATTTTATTTCGATGATACCTACAGAACTCTTCGTAAGTGCGAGTCGACTTAGCCGGTTTTATTTTATGAAAACTAACTTTACTCGATCTCCAGCGAGCATAGTAAAACAGTAAAACAGAAATTCTGGAAACTGGCTTATGTAAGAAACACAAAAGTCGAAAATAGAACACGTATCATGCACGCATCAGCACGCATCAATGAAAATCAATAATTTGGATTAGAATTTAGAATAAACTAACTCAAAAAGAGTGTGCGCCTCATTGATCATAAATAACGAAAGAGTTTTTATTATCCTTGCTTTTTACGACGCTCTTTTCTTGATGGTGCTCATTTTTGACATGCTTTTGACCCAAGAGTAATAAAATAAAGTTTTTGATATTTTGCCAAAGAAATCATTAGAATCAAGTGAAAAATTCGTGTAAAAGCTTTACCTACAAGCGTGCTCAGATTAATATATATACCTATTACGTCGTCCGCGTACACATAATCGATTAAAATATATTGTAAGTGAGTGCAATGGACACTTCAGAATGTGTTGCATCATTAAACCTATTATATATTCAATGTCGAAACGCAGTAGTAAGATCTTTAGACCAAACAGAGGGTTGGCTATTCGGCATTCGAAAATTGTACCGTAAGTCCTACAATATTTAGATCTTTTGACGTCATTATTCTAATTATGCCATAATTTGCAGAATTAAAAATAAAGACGCAGCAATGATGTTTGAAGTGGATATGCCGACATTGTGTAGCCCTAAATTAGGTGGTAGGTAATTTTTATATCCAATAGGTAATGTTTTGTGAGGTATTACGCACCTTTTTATTGGCTGGAGATTTGAATCTGCATCGTCTGAAAGTAAATCTCTCAAATTATATCAAAGCTAGTAATAGTAGTTTGTAATTTAAAAAACCACAAGAAAAAACAAAATATAAGGAACCTACCTACCCTGTCTACATAGGCGCTATGGCGCTCATTAGGGGAGGCCTAATGACAAATGATGTTGTGGGTTGATGATGATGATGATAAAAGACGCTGGAACTTGTTATCAAAAAATACCACCTACGTAGGTAAGCTTAGTTAGGAGTGAGCCTGCTGCCTTTTTTTTAACTTAGGCTAAATTGCCCTTATAGGAAATAATTAAGAAAATGGAATTTGGCGATTGGACTCACTATATAATGCATAGGTAAGTATCTGCAAACTCTGCAAAGTGTACCTAGGTACCCTAAGGTTGGCCTACCTAGGTAGGTTAAATAGACTTGTGAACCTATTGTTTGCCTTTCCTTCAAATGGACTTCCTTCCTGCCTGCGGGCAAACCACAGCTTATAACGCTGACGTTATTGCGCCATTATCGTCGCAAGTAGATAAAATTAAAAGTTATTTCGTCTGATTCGCAAATTCGCACGCTGAGTACCAAACCACAGGATACTCGTTTTTTTTTTTGACAGTAGTATCTAAAGTTGACAATAACATAGCTTCAACTGAAGTAATTGTCAACTTCCTTGTAAATGTCAATAGAATTTTTGGCAAACAAAAATGGCGTCGGCGGTTGGAATTGGAATGTGTGAAGCTCCCAATTGCAAATCAATTGCTCAGTTACAATGTCCGGAGTGCATAAAACTCGGCGTTCAGGGCTCATTTTTCTGCACACAAGAGTGTTTCAAGAAGTCGTGGAAAACTCACAAAATCATCCATTCATTGGCGAGTAAGTGCCAAGGGTTCAATTGAGGTTATGTTTCGACATTGGTGTTGAGTTACAAGAGTGATAATGCGATATTTTTTGTAGAGGGTGAAAGTACTGATGGGACAAACGCGGAATATAACCCGTGGCCTTCGTATAATTACTCTGGTAAGCTGAGGCCGTTCCCCGCTGGGCCCAAGCGCACAGTACCGCCGCATATCGAGCGGCCGGACTACGCCGATCATCCGACTGGGTTCCCGGCTTCGGAACATGCCGCTAAAGGATCCGGTCACATCAAAGTGCTGGATGATGAAGAGATTGAGGGCATGCGCGTTTCCTGCCGCCTCGGGAGACAAGTCCTGAATGAAGCTGCTAGGTGAGTCTCCTGTTTTCTCTTGTGTTTAGTAGTTGTACCTAGTTAATATAGTATTTTATACGGCTGTAAAACGCTGGTCTTTTTCTCTCAAGCTTTCAGAATTATACCTCCAATCGCTTACCTGCATACTTAAAAAAGTTATTACTTACAATGGACTCCAAAAGTATAGTATTCTATTGTTATTGATATCATATTGTGTACAATACATAATTAGAATTAAAATAGTAAGTATGATGATAAAGTGTAGGAGAGCTTAAGTCAGCACTGGACATCATACATGCGAGTGTATTGTGCATTGCCTCCCTCGGCTAAATAGGCCCTAGCCAACCAGCTTATCTCTCAGAAGTCAAACTTCCAGCAACAAAATTAGTGCAATATTGATGAAAGATGTCAACCGACATTGGAGATAAATTCTTAAAATTTCCCATTCTATCAAAGGCCTCTTTTATTACAATTTCTAACCTCTATTTTAATATTTCAGAGTATGTGGGGTCGGAGTGACCACAGATGAAATTGACAAAGCTGTCCACGAGGCTTGCATCGAGTTAGAATGCTACCCGAGTCCTCTCAACTACCACAACTTCCCTAATAGCTGTTGTACATCTGTGAATGAGGTCATCTGCCATGGTATACCAGATACCCGTCCACTAGAGGTAGCGTTTACTATAAGATATTTTTGATTTTGCCCTCACTAGGCTAGGCCTGGATTTGGCCTGTGTGCAACACCAGCAAAGATGACACAAGATAAAAAAGTTTAGATAAATTGTGCTTGATTTAGTGATACAACAAAGGCAATGAATTGATTCAATAGGAATCAACCAAATTAGTGTTCTATCATCGTTATTGATCTTAAACATAGCAATCCCTATGGTATGTTTTGTATTCTTCATGTTCTTAAACATTTCTATGCCTTCTAATGTAAAATTCTTAAACTTGAAATTCTTAAACCTAACTTGTAATGTAGATTTAGATATAAGAAAAACAAAAGTAAAAGTGTTTAAAACAGTGGTAAGTTAAATAAGAATAATTTGGTTATGAAGTTAAAGACATCAAAGATCAATGAAAGGCTTATCTAGTGTCCCAACTTTTACAGCCTTTTATTTTTGAAAATAACTTGAAAAGTATTTGAGAAGCTAGAATGTCTAATCTTTTCCGATGGCATGGCCCTGTATTTTCAAAGTTTTCGGTTATGGTGAAGCTTTTTAAATATAAAAAAATTATGTATAACTTTAGTGTAGTTTAAAAATTCTCAGGCAGTAAATGAAGTTTTATTAATTCAGGTGGCTACATTTCTTGGAGCCTTATAACCACATTCTATATAAAAGTCTCAAAGGGAACATAAATTCAAAACTGTGAGCTTACACACAGCAATGGGCTGCTGGTTTATTATCAAATGAATAAACATCTTAGCCCGTGAGCACCCACTGCTAGGTATTAGGCCTTGTCTCTACTGCTCCATTTTGTCTATCCTTGTGCAACTGTTAACCTCTTCTCCCCGCATAATGTTTTGCCTACAGCAAACCTCAGCTCACACTTGTCATTTGTTTTTTCCAGGATGGTGACCTTTGCAATGTGGATGTGACGGTGTACCACCGCGGATTCCACGGAGATCTCAATGAAACATTCTTTGTTGGAAATGTGCCTGAAAGCTCTCGCAAACTTGTGCAGGTATTTTATAACTGTGTACTAATCTTTGTAAGGGTTCATGTATTTACGGCTACTTCCCATTTGGTAAACCTCAAACTTTACCTATTAAAAAGTTGCGTTTGGTAAACAATTTGTTACTATACTTGTGATTTTTCTGAGAGATGAACAAATCTCCAAGGGTTTTGCAAAATATTGTTTATAAATAAATTACAACAACTTGTAAAAATATTTGGTTCAAAACCGCTGACTGTGTCAAATAATCCAGACCATAAAAAGTTTGTGATGAGTTTTGCTCAAACTCGAAAACTAACAACCTAACAAAGTTTCGTTTTAGCTTGTTACTTTATCCTTAAAAGATTAAAGTAAACAAAAATCAAAGTGACAGTTTATTTTATTACCCAGTATTACTTATGTAATTATTTATTTGACATATCCAAGAGTCCTGTATGGTCTAAAAGAAATAAAGCACTCATGTGATATTAGAATTGGTTATTATTTTTTCATGTCATTACTTACTTTAAGTCAGTACTATATTATTTACTGACGAAACAACAACTCAAACATTACATCATCATATTCGTCACTAATTGTCGACTGGCGAATTTAGGCCTCTCTTAAACGACACAAGTCCTACAATCGACAGTAGATAGATTCATATATTTATTTGCATCAAACATGGTATACAGGTGGTATAAGAATAATACAATAATGTGCTCATGTCTGGCTAAAGTCTAGCATGCAATAATACAATACAATAAAACAATAAAAATTCTAAATACACATATATAATATATTCTACATATAATAAATTAAAATTAAAAACGAAAATCAATACCGTTATAATTTAAGATTTAAAAATTCATTTATGTCATAGAAATTCCTGTCATTTAGCCATTTAAGCAATTTAATTTTAAATGAGTAATTACTACCATCTATTTTTAATAGCCGCTTGCATATTAGTGATACCTAAAAGTTTGCTATGCAATCTAAATGATAACCGTGTTTCAATTGTCCCTTACAATTCCAGGTGACTTACGAGTGCCTGATGAAAGCCATCGAGATTGTCAAGCCTGGTGAGAAGTACCGCGAGATCGGGAACGTGATCCAACGCCACGCGCAGGCGAGCGGGTTCAGTGTGGTGCGCTCCTACTGCGGACACGGCATACACAGGCTCTTCCACACCGCGCCCAATGTGCCGCATTATGCTAGTAAGTCGGTCTTAGTCATCTTTACAGATATTATAAGGGCCGATTCGTTTTCTTGTAGAAAGTGGAGAGAAAGGGGTAAGGAAACATAAGTGGGTAGTGATGTGGTAAAATATGGGTGACTAAGGAAAGGAACATAGGTTTGTAACCGCAACTAAAACATAATGACCCTCTACCGGTTTTTTGACAGTGACAGATGTGAATACCAAAAAAAATGATTTGATTGATAGTTTGTTTTAATTAAATAGGCTTACACCGATTTGAAAAGATCCTTTCACTGTTAGAATCCTACCCTGACGAACATAGGCTATTAGATCATTAAAAAAAATAGCGAGCCGTATTAAAACTTAAATAACCCAACTTGTATGTTTGTGTAAAAATCTATCATTTTTGTTAAAGAACCATGCGAAGCCAGGGCGAACCGCTAGTTTATCTATAAAACTATAATTACATTTAAGTGTCTGTTTGCAATGTTCAAATATTAGCTTTTTACTAGATGCAATTGAGAGTATCAAAATATTAATTTGACACAGTAAGAGTTACCTACCCTACCTACTTACAAGTTTATGAAATTAAACCACCCCTCAACTCAATATGTATCCTTTCAGAGAACAAAGCAGTGGGGGTGATGAAGCCCGGCCACTGTTTCACAATCGAGCCAATGATCAACGAGGGCGGGTGGCGCGACGAGCAGTGGCCGGACCACTGGACCGCGGTCACTGCGGACGGCTCGCGATCGGCTCAGGTATGGTTATTGTCACATATTCTATTGATGCTATTCCGTTGTGACGTGAGTGAGTACGCTCAGGTATGGTCCTTGTCACCTACTCCATTGATGCTATTTCATCGTGACGTGAGTGACTAAGAAATCAAACGTAGGCAACGCGCCTGTTATATCCCAGATGTTGCAGGCGTCTTTAGGCTGTGATGGATAAGGCGGACCGCATTCCTATGGCGACCTTATAATATGAGTAAAGCCTGTAAAGATCAGTGACGGATTCACCAACACGCTCTGTAGGCTGAGGCCATGGACGGGCGATTTTAGGAGGCGGCAAATTCGAGCAATGTTTTTGTTTTAATCAGAATAAAAATAGAATATAGTTATATTCCTAAATGTTTTAATAAGTTAGTCACAATTCAACCAACTTGTACTATGTTTCAGTAATAAATATGCTGGACAATCCATACCGCATCATATAGCTCTAAAGTGAGATAACTAAATAAGAATTTATTAATCACCTTCCCAGTTGCATTCTTATGCCCTGTAATTTATGTAACTTGTTTACTTTTCCAGTTCGAACAAACCCTGCTGGTGACTGAGACCGGCTGCGAAATACTGACGAAACGGGACACCGGCCGGCCCTGGTTCCTCGACCAGCTCGACAAACTCAATGAGAACCGAACTTAGGTCATCTTAGCTTGTCCCCGAGGTGACTGTAGCTAGATCCTGTGTCAAACTTTACCTACATTCATCTATTCTTGTCTTCTAATATGAATTTCTCAGTATAAATAAATAAATAATGCCGGACAATCCACACAGTATTATCTAGCCCCAGGCTAAGCAGAGCTTATGAATCATACATACCTATAACTGAAATTACCGAAATCTGGGTATATAGGTACAGTTCTAAGTTGCTCAGCGAGCTATGGAAAGAGCTGTGCTCGGACATTGTTGAAGGATAGGATTCGTAACGAATACTCGACAGAGAGCTAAAGTTATCGACATAGCTTTAGCGTAGAAATCGTACCAGTGTAATATTTATTAAAATTTTACTACATGGCTCTGCATATCGAAGTGACATTAAATACCTCGTGAAAATAGGAAATCCACATTCCATCGTACATTTGACTATGGTAGAATTTGAGAGGTAAAGTTTGACCATTAGATTGTATAAATTAGAGTAGTTAGATTTTTTAATTCTGAAGAACTTGTATGTAAAATGGTAGTTACATGTATAGATATGTATATGTTTTGGTTCTCGAATCTAAAATATTTTATGTCTTAGACATTTGGGAATGAAAACATTACAAAAAGTTTTTACTTATTAATGGAAAACAAGTTGATTGCTAGAAGAATCAAGAAGAACTTAAATAATGACTATAAAACATAGGTTGATAACCAAAATTAGTTTCTAACTTTGGTTATGTGCTGCAATTATATGTTCTGTTATATCCACCAAATATTTGTTTGTTTTTGTAATTCCTTTGTTTACGATAAAAATATATTAGAGTCTAGAACTTACTTATTATTATGATCAAACAATATACTGTATTTAAAAAACGGACAGTTTTCTATCCATATAGATTTTTTCAAATTTTTGATTGTGTCACAAAGCCATCCTATATGGCTAGCAAATCTTATTTGTCAATAATAATAATCAAAGTCGTGCAATATCTTAACCAGTCACCTCAAAGGGAATGTTAATTATTTTTTTTGTTATAAAATACGATAAGTAATTGTACATTTCGTTTCTTGTATTGCTTGAAATTATTTTGAGTTCTAATAATAATAATAATAACTTTATTTCAGGCAACAAAGATTGCTAATTGCTGTATTTATATACATACATACATATTTAATGAATTTATAAGTCTGGCTTTTTAAATCTTGTTCTCTCATTTATGCCGCATCTTGCGTTATGGATGCGTTTACACAAAAAACTGTTTATTATTTATTTAGGTTCGTCGTCGATCTCATGAGCCCGTTTGTAGAAGGGCTAGACACTACAAAATGGCATTATTAACATAAATACCTATGATATTTTACTATAAAAACTATCATAGTTTGACGAATTCATTATGAATGTAATCGGGATCTTCCAACACAAATAGGTTCGTAGTTAACCCGCTTACATTCATTATGAAGCCTATGATATTGCTGGATCAACAGCAATATGGATAAATATCCTTAGCCCATCAATTGAAATAAAATAGGTTTGCTTTGTAATCCACTCTACAAACGGGCTGATTATACGATCCGGGCTGTAACATATCGTGTGAACTTTGTATAAATAATATTATGATATTATCCATAATATTATTTATACAAAGTTTTCAAAGTTCGTTCCTATCTTCTCAGTGTCGATGTGTAATTATTTCGCTGACCTTTGCAGAGACACAACATGCATTTTATAAATGTAAAAAAAATAATAATAAACCAATAGTAGATTATGCACTGTGTGTAAAGTAGTGTCTTATGACACGTGAGATAAACGAGAATCCCGAGAGCAACTTATGTTTCTATATGAACTCACGAGCTTTACCTAGAACCCTGAATGCGAATGGGGTTTAATCACGCCCAAGACGAAGACAGTTACAACCACGAAGAGATTACTCTACACACTTTATGTGAGAAAATAGTAAAAGTTTCGTAACGTGTTGAGTGGCATTCGTTTTTAATCCGCCTTCTGAACCAAGGTTGGTTAAAAAAATCACGCAAGTTTTGGTTTTCCCAATTCAATCTCATTACTTCCTAGGGATTTAGGTACATACCTCTGTATTTTGAATTTGGAACTATTCTATTATTATCAGGGTGACTCGCATTAAGAGATCTCATTCTATTTGTTTGAATTTGTTAAAACCTCAATAGACTTATTTTCTTTTCCGGTTACATGACGTATAAAGGACGTTTTGCGAGCATAGTGTGAATGTAAAAATTATGTACGAGCTGGTAATTAATATTACGAAAATTTATACAAAAAGAATATTGCATTGTGATCACAATAATTAAGTTTTTGTAAATTGTTATTTGAGTGTTTGGAGAACTAATAAATTAATTATAAATAGCAAAATGTTTTTATTTAGATAAACTTACGAGTATTCTTAAATATCAATACTAAATGCAAATATAAAATAATGTTAAAAACTATAAATGTTAATTTGCGATATTTACAATGTTACGATCTTTCACAGAGCATAATAATCAAACTAGCATTTTAATAAAAGGTAAATATAACAATGCATTTTAATGTTTTTGTGCGAAAACTATATACATTTTAAAATACTAGACAACATTTTAGAACACTATCCTACTTTAAAAA
Source organism: Eupithecia pulchellata (assembly GCA_963931895.1). Lineage (NCBI taxonomy): Eukaryota > Metazoa > Arthropoda > Insecta > Lepidoptera > Geometridae > Eupithecia > Eupithecia pulchellata. The sequence goes on along the minus strand of OZ007528.1, from coordinate 1,056,048 downwards.
TTTAAGTTTATTCCAGCATATTCTGTCCAAGGTTCATCAAATCATCAATCGTGTACAAAGCTTTTGTATAGAGTAGACATTAAAATACACGCTTCGTTTAAGAAGAGATGAGATATTTAAATGTCACGTTTTTCTGCTACCCTGCTCCCTTGGTAATTTCTTACGATGACATTAGAAAGACAATTGCAATGAAGATTTTAACAGAGAAATTATAAGTAGTAATTACAGGGGTTTTAACAGTACAACTGCTTTGTTATTTATCCGATTAACTGATTTGTTACTAAATTTTTTTGGCTACTCTTCATACTCGTCAAAAAGCGGTATGTAGTCGTCCATTCTCGATCTCAGCTTCAGTCCAAATCCGGTGATTTGGTTACCGTCGAACCCTTGCGTCTTGTCAGTGGATGCGCCTTTAACATTAGCTGATTTCCAATCTTCAATGGTGTACTTCTGAGTAACCGCCTGTCTTATTTGCTTTGTTGAGGGTTTTGAGATATCTTTCTGAAAAGAAAGATTTGTTACAGGGGTTCTGATAAAATGTGATATTTTTACTTTTATCTGTGGCTACATAGAGCGTAGATAATTATTAAATTAGACAAAGTCATAAAACAAAAGTTGTTCATCTTGATCTAACCAAGTCGCCTTTAAAAGGTTATTGATCATCTACCTATAACCTTGTATAATCATAGTGATGGCCCTGGGCCAGAGATAAAAAATATATCAATATTCTTAAAAAAGTAATTATTAGTAAGTTATATTCAGGTACCTATAGTTATATCTCTAGATATTGAACTCATTGGCACTAATAAGTAGGAACTATAAGTAGAACATGTACTTTAGACTACATACTATACTAAATGTCTGAAACTGACATTATATAAAAAAAAAAAAAAACAAAAGAGTACCACGTTCTGTTCGCCATTTTATAACTAGATGTCGCCACTAGACAAATTAGAAGGCGCTCGCGAAAGGTTTCAAGAAATGCAGGGTCTGAGAACCAAAACTTGCAGTGAATTAACTTTGCGCAGAGGCAATATCGTAACCAATGAGGTTAATCCGAGGTGCGATTATTGCTAGTTGAAAACTTTACCAATACCCCGCCATGTGGACGTGAAATACCGTCCGCTACGGCAATTTTTGAACGGCTGTTGAAGCCAACAATAAACCTGAATTAATATTATACAAGCAGTCTAACGTTGATTTGATTGTTGAATTGAACGATTAACAAAGCGAAAACAATGATAAAAAGTAATTACGGGTGCCTCACGTTTGTTTGGATCACAGAACATTAATATCCTAACGTTTGGATTAACAAAATAACTGATTTAATTTCATATCATAATGTCTATGAAAGATATTTCAAGCGAAATAAAATGTACTTATCTAACTCTTAATTGCTATGAAATAAAGAGTTTCGTACTGACGTTGTTAAATAAAAAATTTAATCAAAGGAATTTGAGTTTAATTTAACGAACTGAAATACGGTTATAGTTATGTTATAGGGTCCGGTCTGGTATGACTGAATGTTGAAATGTACAAGGTCCAGAAAGAACAATTCTTAAAACGTTACTTTTCCCATAATGTCTGAAATCTAAAAAGACCGATTTGTAAAATGACTGAAAATAACAGTTGCCCATCAAGGTACAATGGCAAACAAAATTTGTAAATATTTTTACGTTATGATCCGAGATAAATGATAATGTAATATGCCCCTAGGTAATGATTTTAATTTTCGAATAAATATTTATTTTAAGCGTTCAACGATGATGGCGTAAAATACTGAAAATGACATGAAATGTTTTAATTTTTTTTTAAATGTCATTAATGTCATAAGTGGTCTTATTAACCATATTACAACAAAGATTTCGCATATACGCATTAATGCGTATTTGACCTCTTACGTATGATCCTCTTTAAACAGTATGATTACGACTGTACCAATTTCATAAGTAATTACGAAAATCAGTCATTTTACAAATCAGTCTATTTGGATTTCAGACATTATGGGAAAAGTATGTTTTAAGAATTGTTCTTTCTGGATTCTGTACATTTTAACATTCAGTCATACCAGACCGGACCCATGTTATATTGCCGTTTGCCAAAACGTACAATACAATGCATACTCCAGAAAAACAACATAGTAAATAGGCGGCCTTATCGCGTAGAAGCGATCTTCTATAACGAGCAATAATAATTTTTGTGCAAACGAGGATATTAACCGATCTGTGTTAGCCCCCGCTTTCCGCTATGGCTGACGCTTGTCTCTCAAAGGACCGGATCACTATAAGGCCCGAAAGATCATGGAAATGAGGTACAATAATAATACTTTTGCACTTGATAATCTCACACACATCACATCGCTCGTTGAGAAAAGAGTAATAATAAACCGCACCCGGCGCACCCCTTGAAATTTTCCCATACTATAGTTTAATTAATACAATCATCAACGTTGGACTGCGCTGATTTGTGTAAGTATTAATAATTCTCAGTTTTATTGTTGGCTTCAACAGCCGTTCAAAAATTGCCGTAGCGGACGGTATTTCACGTCCACATGGCGGGGTATTGGTAAAGTTTTCAACTAGCAATAATCGCACCTCGGATTAACCTCATTGGTTACGATATTGCCTCTGCGCAAAGTTAACTCACTAATCGTTTTGGTTCTCACGCCGTTCATTTCGTGAAACGCTTCGATAGCGCCTTCTAATTTGACTAGTAGCGACATCTAGTTATAAATTGGCGAACTAAAACGTGGCACCGACTTTGGAACCCTGGCTGTTTTGTTTCCCATTCCCTTGATTATAATGCTTTTTGTTCCGTATTCCCCCTTGGTATATTATTATTATTATAACAGAAGTAGCCGCATTGTGCCCTAGCAGGGTGCATGCTTGATACATAACTACTAATAAAATAATATAAACGTGAAAGTTTGTGAGTATTTATGGATGTTTGTTACTCTTTCACGCAAAAACTACTAAACGGATTTTTATGAAACTTGGTACACAGATAGTTTATGACCTGGCATAAAATATGGGCTTTTTATCTCGAAAATCCCACGGGATCAGGAGTTACGCGGGTGAAACCACGGGTACCCAGCTAGTATAATAATAATACTATACCAGTACTTTAACGTCTATGCAGCAGCCCGTGGCATGGTAGAGCAAATAGCAATATAGTCTCAGTAATCTTGAATTTTGTGAAGCTCCCTTGTTCTGCGTTTTTTGAAGGTATCTTGTTTTTGCTTCTGTACATTGTTTCTAATGGAATTCGTGTGTATTTGCCAATTAATTGAGTAATATTACTTTAATGGTACTTTTCGTTTACTTATAATAATTTAGACACAACACACACTTCACATAATACATTATTTGACCTTAACGGAACCTCTTAATAAAATTAATTGCATTAGTGATTAGACTTAAAAAAACGGATGAGGAGCTTAATTTGGTTGTTTTTTTAAGTAGATTGCTAAATCTTTATGTTCACCAATTGTGTTTCTATGTGGTCGGGCTTTATATATTAATTTATTATTAACTTTTGTGGTTAATGTATTCAGAAATTTGAAGTATTTTTATTTAGTATAGAAAACACCCATATCATTCTTATCTCCTCGGTGTTCTTCGAATTATGAAATTCCAACGAAACTAAACGGCTAAAAGTTTTAATAATAACCTGTATCATAAAAAATAATAATAATAATAATTCTGGGCAATCGACACAGCATCACCTAGCCCCAAGCTAAGCAGAGCTTGAATTATTGGTTGTGACGGACGGAGCCGGGAGCTGAAGATCAAGATCGATTAGCCCTCTTTGTAGCCCTTTAGAAAGGGTTTAATTTGTACCCCAGTCTTTCTTTCGCACGTCTTAATCATTAGATATTGTTAATGTAAATGTGTTAAAACTTGCTCGCCCTACCCCCCTACGGTGGCGGGACAAAGTATTTTAATATAAGTAGCGCCAATTTGAGTGAAAAAGTGTAGTCATCAGACACAGTCCCGTGACACGTGATTCCGACTCTCGCGCTCGAGCGAGACGGTCGTTCGTTCCGCCAGAGCCCCCGTGCTCTGTCCGTTCGACTTCTCGCCTTTGTTCGGGTTCGCCATTGTTCGGCCTCCGCCTGCGCACGTGTCTCTACCTGCGTTCCGGTTCCTACCTACGCTTGGGTCTCCGCCTGCGTCGAGTGTTTCGCTTGCGAAACATAATCAGTTCTTTTCAGAACTACTTTTCTGTTTCTATAGACTTAATAATTTCAGTTCTTTTCAGAACTGTGTTTCTCAAGACTGATACAGTCAAACGTCAGCGTCCTGCTCTTTTCAGAGCAACGCTCTTTCCGAGGTTCTCGCTTTTTTCAAAGCGGTTCCTCTATCTTGTTTCTTGGGCTTAATAATAGTGAAAGCCACGCCTTTAGTGGTCAACCAAGGGATACGTAACCGTGCCAACGAACTTGGTTGGGCGTTGACCCGGAGCGCCTACTTTACTTCCTCAAAGTAAAGTAGAATCCGGCTGGGCCTGGGACCACCGGCCTTGGGGAAGAACCCTCGCCGACCCCAGGTAGCGATAGGTAGTCACACACCCCTTTCGCCCCGTAAGAGTGGTATAAGGGACACACCATTAGGTAGGACACATAGGTACACACCCCCTCCCTGTCTAACCCGACAGGGAGGGATCATACACTCATCCCGGGTGTCCCCCCCGGGATTAGGGACCCTCCCCCCGCCCCTCAATATGTCCGCAATGGACATATCCAATCTGTCGCTTGACAGTTTGCGCGGAATCCTCCGCGCAATACTTGCCAAGTATCCTACGCTGCTTGACGACTTAATCGTCGGCAGCAAGGCTCGCCCGGCGGACGAGGTTGCCTCATCGGCTCCCGCCCCCGCCCCATTCCCTATCATTCCCGACTCTCCGGAGTCTCCGGCCTCTCAGGAGGCCCACTCTCGCCCTTCCTCTCCCGAAACTGAGGAGATGGAAACCGGCGAGGTCCCATCCGAAGGGGACACGTCCGGATCGGACTCCGAGTCCGATCTCCCGCCCGCTCCCTCCGCCCCTGAGTCATCTTCCGACGACGGCTTCCTCACCGTGGGTAGCCGTAAGAGGAAGAAGGCTAAGGGCCCCCCTAACTCGGCTGTGGCTCACCCAGCCAAGACCCTTAACCGCGGGCCCTCAGCCCCAGCTCCCTCCCCGTCCCCCGCGGCCCCTCAGGCCCCTGTGAACCCCGCAACCCCCGCACCTCAGCCCTCTCTCCGTAAAGAGAGACCGCCCCCTCCGATCTTTCTCCGCGAGAAGGCCAAATGGCCTAATGTGGAGAAACTCCTTACACTAAAGGGTATTCACTTCGTGAAAGCCCAGTCGGTCAAGGAGTCAATAAAACTCCAACTTGAAACGTCGGACGCGCACCGACGCCTCACCTCCGTCCTCCGCTCCGAGGGCATAGGCTTTCACACCTATGCTCTTGAAAGCGAAAAATGCCTCCGGGTAGTAATCCGCGGTGTCCCCGCCGAATTCAACCCGGAAGCTATCAAATCCGACCTCAAGTCGCAGGGCTTCCCCGTCAGGGAAGTCCACCGCATGTACAGCGGACGCGACAAACGCCCTTTTGATTTAGTTCTGGTCATTCTCGACCTCACTCCTGAAGGCAAGGCGATTTTCGGCCTCAAAACCGTTTGTCGCTTGTCTGGCCTCTCCATTGAAGCCCCTTTCAAAAACGGTCCTCCCGGACAGTGCCACAGATGCCAGCTCCATGGCCACTCTGCGCGCAACTGTTTCGCGCGGCCGCGATGCGTCAAGTGCCTGGGCGACCACGGCACCGCTGACTGCACTCGCAGCCGCGACGACCCGACCCCGCCGAGTTGCGTACTCTGCAACGCCGAGGGGCACACCGCGAACTATCGCGGTTGTCCCAAAGCGCCGAGAGTAAGCAATAAGGCTCGCTCAAGGGCCCCGGAGCGCTACGCTCCCGCCCCGCAATATACCAAAACATCGGCAAAGGTGTCTATGGCCCCCCCGCTCCCCGCACGCCCCCCTGCTACCTCAGCATGGGCTAAGCCTCTGGCTTATACAAGTCTAGCCCCTCAGGCGAAAGCTTGTTCCCCGCCCCTCCCCCGCTCCCAGGAGCAAACCCGCGCCCCGCAACCCCTACCCCGCCCCTCTAAGCCAAACCAACCAGCACCCGCTGCTGCGTCGGCTGGCTCAAAGGGACCCTCCCCCTCAGGCGTTGACTTCGGCAAAGTCACTGCGCTCCTGCGCAAACTTAGCCAAGCCAAGACGGCCATTGAAAAATTGATGATCATTTCCGATCATCATGATGTCATGGCCTCCCTTGACTCCCTCTCTTTTAAGTCTCTATAATGGTTGTACAACCTGAGAGACTTAAACCCCGCTCCATTTCGTTAGCGTTCTTTAACGCTAACGGACTCAAACCCCAGAGAGAACTCGTCCACCAATTTCTAGTTAACCATCAAATTGATATTCTCCTAGTACAGGAGACTTTCCTAAAACAGGGCACCGCCAGCCCTAGGATCGCTAACTATCAAATGATTCGAAATGACAGAACGAACGCCCCGAAAGGCGGTACTGCCATTTACTTTAAGAGGTCCCTGCACTGCATACCCCTAGATCCCCCTCCCCTACAAGACTTAGAAGTCTCTGTCTGCAGGCTTGCAATGACTGGTCATCAATCGGTCATTATTGCATCCTGCTATCTCAGCCCAAATAAAACGCTTCTTCAAAGCGACCTGGAATCAGTCCTCAGTCTCGGAAGTTCGGTCATTCTGGCCGGTGACTTCAACTCAAAAGATCCGATGTGGAACTGTCGTTTACGCAATCGTAACGGCCGCATCCTATCTCAATGTCTAGAATCCCTTGATCTTGACCTGATCGTCCCACTGTGCCCCACGCGGTACTCTCCCATCCTCGGTCAGAGTAACGAGTACTTGGACCTGGCACTGCTACGGAATGTATCCCTTCGGATGCAATCCATAGCAGTGATGCAGGAACTAGACTCGGACCATCGCCCCGTCATAATGCGTCTTGGCCCTCCTCCCAATGACGGTCCTCCCACCAAGACAGTAGTGCGATGGTATAAGCTTGAGAGCGCTCTCAAGAATATCCATTCGCCCGCCTTGGAAAAAATCCCCGACGATATTATCTCCACTGACGACATCGCAATCGCGATCGACTCTTTGACTAGTCACGTCCAATCCGCTATCAGCGAGTCATCAAAACAGGTGCCAGCGGCGAATGATCGTCGCTGGGACCTGCCAGATGACATCAGACGGCTGATCACTGAGAAGAACGCAGCGACTCGTCGCTTTAGTTCCTATCCCTCCCCTCGTAATCGCTTTAGAATGAACTCGCTTCGCCGCAAGGTTAAGAGAGCCATTCAAGAGCACCGAAACTCCTCTTGGGATGACCTGCTTTCAACGATCAAACCAGGTCACCAGGCTTACTGGAACCTGGCGCGCTCTATGAAAGCAGATGGAGTCTCCATCATGCCCCCGCTTATACGCCCGAATCATCAAACGCCTGCGTTTGAGGATAAGGACAAAGCCGATGCCCTAGCCGAAAGTCTGGAAGCTCAGTGCTCCCCCAGTCTTGAACCCGTCGATCCTGCTCACCTCGATACGGTGAACAGTGAAGTCGACCGTCTAACTTCGCTGCCCCCTACTGCCACCCTTGACCTAGTCAGGGCGGCCGAGGTTGCAGCGATCATCAAAGATCTAAAACCGAAAAAGTCCCCTGGCTCGGATGGCATCAGCAACAGAGTACTTAAACGATTCCCTGTTGCCCTCATCTATCTCCTCGTAAGCATCTTCAATGCAGCCATAGCCACTTGTTCGTTCCCTGACGCCTGGAAGGAAGCCAATGTAATTGGCATCCACAAACCGGGCAAAAAGGCGAACGAACCTGCCTCCTACCGCCCTATCAGCCTCCTCAGCGCACTGGGGAAAATTTATGAGAGACTCCTTCTGAGTCGCCTCTGGTCCCACGTCAATGAGCACAAGCTCCTACCCGATGAGCAGTTCGGTTTCCGAGCTCATCACTCTTGTCCCCAACAGGTGCTCCGCATCACGGAGCACATCCAATCCATGTGGCATCACACCTGGCCCGCTAGCACGGGAGCTGTCTTCCTCGATGTAGCGAAAGCCTTCGACAAGGTCTGGCACAACGGCTTGATTTACAAGCTTTTCACTCTCGGTGTGCCGGACAGACTCGTACTCATCTTACGAGACTATTTGTTGAATCGTAGCTTCCGCTATCGCGTGGAGGGCACTCTCTCTGACCCCCGATCCATCCGAGCCGGAGTCCCACAGGGCTCCGTCCTTGCACCGCTTCTTTTCACGCTGTACACCAGCGATATCCCCCGTCACCCGCAAGTAGAACTTGCCCTTTTCGCGGACGATACAGCATTATACACATCCGACTTGAATGCAAGCCGGGTGAGTATAAGGTTGCAGGCCGCACTAGGCACACTAGGTGCCTGGTTTAGGAAGTGGCGCATAGAAGTGAATCCGACGAAAAGTGCAGCAGTGTACTTTTCACGGAATTACTCTAAGCCCAGACCCCTTACCCTATTTGGTAAACCCATTCCCTGGGCCAAGACAGCCAAATACTTAGGGGTGATATTAGATCACCGCCTCAGCTTCAAACCCCACATTCGCGCTGTAACCAACCGTGCAAAGTTTATACTTAGCCGGCTGAACAGCCTCCTACGAGCGAAGAGTAAAATGTCCCTTAGAAATAAGGTGACACTTTACAAAGCGGTCGTACGTCCTATTATGACCTACTCCTCAGTGGTATTTGGCCATTCGGTCAATGTCCGCCACCTTCAGGTTGTCCAAAATAGATTTCTCCGCAAAGCCACGGGCTGCCCGTGGTACATGCGCAATAAAGACCTCCATCGAGATCTCAAACTCGAGTCCATTGCCCACTTCATAAAGACTGCTTCCCAGCGTCATTATGAAGCGGCAGCTGATCATTACAATCCCCTGATTTCCACCATTCCCGATTATCCCGTGGAAAATCCGCCCACGAGTTCTCTCCTCCGTAGACCGAGACACGTTCTCGGTGACCCCGTTGACCCAATCACCGCCGCTAACCCGGAGGTGACGTCAACTATTACCGATTCGCTTCCGCACACTACACACACGACCAAAAACCGACCCCGCCGGATGCGGGGTCGAAGAATTCCCCGCTTCCGCCCATAGGTGCACTTGTGCACCTAGGCGAAACCTCCATACCCTCTTGTAGCATCTGGCAACAGCCCAAGCCGAGGTTCGCACCTAAGTGGTGGCCCTTGCGCGTGTTGCCCCAACCTAACTTTACCGGTGTGGCGCCCTCTGCGCCCGCCAAAAGTCCGGTAACGCTGTCATGGCCATCTGCGGTCAACAGCATTAAAGTCCATTCGAAAAAAAAAAAAAAAAAAAATGAAAAAGTGTAGTCAAGTCAGCAAGTAATAAATAAACAAGAAGAATAAACCTAGTAATACAGTCCACAAGTCGTTTCAATTCGCCTAAGGAACGTGGAGGAGAACCCTACGAGTAGGAGCTAGGACCCCCACACTACGAGTAGGAGCTAGGACCCCCACATTGGTACTAGATGACTGATATACATTACAATATATATTATAGATAGATATTTTTTTTATTATAGGTATATAGAAAACGACCAGAACGCCCTGAACAAATATCTGCAGATCGTAAATATATTTGTCCCGAGGCGGGAAATGAACCCGCAACCTCCTGCGTCGCAGGCGGACCTTCGCCCACCGCGCTACAGAGGTCGTCAATTTAATGTTAGGATTAAACATACGTGGCCTAAGTGACAAGACTGTACCTACACTAACATCCTGTATATGCTATAAAAACATCTGTCAAAAACGACGGTAAAATTTTTAACTATAAGTGCGATTGATTTTTGAACAACACATGCCGTACCTGCGTCGTCGGTCCGTTTATGTAACTCGCGTAAATCCTCAAAACAGGCTCTCCGGTCTCCTCATCGAACGTTAGCTTACTTTTCGGTGGAATTTTAGCTTTTACTACGGTCACCTTAGAAGTGGAACTCGAAACTGCGCTCGGGGCATCTTTTTTCTCTGTCACGGCGAAAAGTCTTAGAGGCGGCCGTTTCAAAAGATTAGCCTTTTCTTTGTTGAAATCCTGGTCTTCGGTGATACTCGCCTCGACTATTTGACCAGCGTAGATGGCACCTTCTTTAGTTGGAGTAGGTTCTTTTTCTTCAGTTCTGTGTAATGTGTACGCCAGTTTGAATCCATCTGGGGTCTTTGAGAATGGAACACCAAGCATTGGTTTAAGTTCCGTTACATTATTATTCTTTTCATTTTCTTTCTGAATGAATACTGGCTGCAAACTTGGAGGAATTGTGGTCAAGTTCGTTTGGGATGTCGTGGTTTCATTTGGTTTCTCAACTTGTTCCGAAGCGGAGGCTGCTCTGACGTCATTCAGTGCCGAATAAAATCCATTGGCTAACATATTACCTACGCTTTGACCAATCTGTGCATAGTAAATCGGTGTGGTATTTTGTTTTTCAGCGCTTTCTTTCTCAGTGCTTTCGATTACGTATTTTATCGTTGTTGTGACTGGCCTGGATTCGGCGGCGACGAGTTCTAGCGTTATGTTGTGAGGTTGTACAGTTTGAGCTGTCGTTGTGGGCTCTTTAATTTCATTAGAATTGTTGACGACCTCGTTTTGGGGTATCAAAGTGACAACAGACCCTTCTAACGTTTCTCTCTGAACAACGTTCTTAGTTTCACTGGAAATGAAAGGTTCGTGCTTTAACTCTTCATTTTCTAGAAGAAACAATTGTTGGTTGTGTTGATTATTATTTGGGGCTGGGTTCTGTAGTTCGGCAGTGTATGGAACGAATTCAACTGACGGGAATCTTTGGAGGAGCTGCGATTGTAGCTTTTGTAAAAAGGTCGGATCTTGCTGGAGCAGCGCGCTTGGTGATATCATGATACCGTCCGCTCCGGAACTCAGGAGTTCCTGCTGTGTTGGCATGTTGAAAGTCTGTTGCGACGGCATGTTGAAACCTTGTGGCCTTTGTTGTATTGCACTGAAACCTTGAGGACTTTGTATGTCGTTGAACGCTTGTTGGTTTTGTATTACGTTAAACCCTTGTGGTGTTTGTATGCCGCTAAAGCCTTGAGGAGCTTGAATGCCATTGAATCCCTGAAAAGTAGATGATATGATTAAAGAGCATTATATTAAAAAGGGGAAAAAGGTGGAACTTGGTCGTACTTGTATTGTATAGTGTTGCGTTTGCGGAATCAGTTGATTTTGGGGTATTCCAATTGAACCTAGTCCATATTCATTTGCCATTTGGTGGAACGTCTGACCTTGCCTCAACAAGACCTCTGGTGATTGTAAGGACTGAAATGTCAAATACGATTAGAATAATGTCACAATATTATTCAGCACTTCTTGTCGCCAGTATTCGGTAGTTAAATGCTTACTTGTTTTGAAAATCCAATCGGCGTTTCTATTTTAGCGACTTGAAAAATATTCTCTGGGTATTTCTCCGTAACTTCGTAAGCAGGCTTCGTATTCGACTGTAACGAAAAATTAGTCGATAATGTTTAAAAGGGCGGGGTACCTCACCGAGTTGGTCCTAAGTAAGGTATCAATTTGTGCATACCAAAACAGAAATTGCAGAATTGCATTGTAGATATAATACCTCTATATCTACACCGCCTGGAACATTTTACATATATATTAATTTATATAAATATTTCGACCTTTTTAAAAATATTTCAAATTGTATGAAACCACGGTAACTCGAAGTTCTGAAGTCGAAAACTGTTTTGGGATGTATAAACTGATACTTTTCATATACAGATCTAAATTTTACAGGAAAAATATTAAGTCCGTACGTTGCACACATTTTGAAAAAAATTACAAACACAAATTTTCAAACGTGGGGAGGCTATTTCTTTCAGTGAGATATCAAATCAAGAATGATTCAGACATTTCAAAACAGTTTTTAAAAATTGACTAAATTTCAAACTTTTTGAAGAGAAAACATTCGATTTATTTTCAGTAGGTAGGGTCTACCTACGAGTAGGTAGGGTCTACCTACGAGTAGGTAGGTCCCTAATACGTTATCTCTGAAGTAACTGGTAACCATAGTATCTATTGTTTAATTTTTGTTTTGTTGTTGTTTTTGTTATGATAATTTTCGGAATATTGAATATGATTATAAAGTTTTAATTTCAGAGTTGCTAGTATCCGACGCTTTTGCTATGAAATGGATGATTTCCCAGTCTTACCAGTTCAGTGACAGGGTTATTCTGTAGTTGCTGGTTGTCCGTCGCTTCGATGACAACTATCGGCTTCTCTGACAAGCTGAGGTTGGGCGCTGGGATGGTGTGAATCGCACCTGTTGGTCAGACAAGACTGAGATACCTTGCGTTCGACCACAGCGTTAATGACACCAACAAATGTTCCTTAAACATAACTAGAGTAAACCTTCGTTTGTGACATTTTGAATTGCTGTGGACGAACTTATATTGCATTTTTTGCTTTTGTGCACGAAGTGAAAAACCATCTAAGCCAACGCTTGCCTAAGAGGTCGAAAAATACAAATTAGTCTATACTGAAATATATATACCTAGGTATTTAAAGAAAAAACTTCCACCCTAAGTATAAAACGCAAAAAGAAATTCTACACTAACAGGGCAAAGAGCTGAAAGCCACAAAACAAGACAAGACACTACAATAGATTAAAGAAAGATGTGCCAGTGCGTCCTGATAGGCAAACTGTACCACCATCGTTATGCAGCAGGGCTGGCGAGGAGGCGGCCCGCACGAGCTCGTACTGCGGCGGGGCGGGGGACAGGCTCGGCATGCGGGTCGTCTTCCACGGCCCGTTGGAGAACATTCGGGTGCTTGACGGGTAGTGCTTTACTGCGTATCTGAGAACATAATAAATGACAGCTTTAGGTAAACGACGGGTAGTGTTTTACTGTGTGTTTTACATCTATGTGGTGTTTTACATCTATTCGGTTCTCAGATGAGAACCGAATAGATGACAGCTATAGGTAAACGGGGCGGTTATCCATGCGGAGGATATGCCTACGCTACTTAAGTTGCTGTTGCATCAGAAATGCTTGCCGTAGAGTTGCCGAAGAGTCTAGAGAGAAACACTACCTCAGAAATACAGAATTAATATAATTATAAGTATTGCTAAATATTTCGTATTTAGCAATACGGAATATGGTTCTACTAATCTGAGATTCTCAAGAAAACTTTATCTGTACTACTTATATTATAAAGAGGAAATATTTGTTGAAGTTTAAATTGAATAGGCTCCGAAGCTTCTGAACCGATTTGAAACATCCATTAGATTCCTTCGTTATCTCTGATGAACAAAGGCAATTAGTCTACAAAAGGGAGCCCTATGAAAACTTCAATAATGTAACCCAAAGTGTGTAAAATATTAAGTTTTGAAAAATTTGGTAACCTGGGGGCTTATCACTAGTTATAAATAAGAGGTTGTGAGTGGTTGAAGTTACCTGTGCGTGGGATTCCTATAGAGCACGTAAGAGGGCACGCGCATCGAAGCGGCCGGCATCAGCCGATGCGTCCAGGGCCTGTGCATCACATTCATGTTCACACCAGGTCGGAACACTGACGGGGATCGTACTCGGTTCACGCTCATCCGACTCACGTATGCCGCTTGTGTGAGGGAGAGCAGTGTGAGGATTAACGGGTACTGGAAAGAGATGAATAGATGACAGAAAGTAAGTATTGATTGGATTGAATTTTTGCTCTGCAAAAGGATAATATTATTGTGGCATGAAATGTCTATTTATCTTTCAACTCCTAAAACAAGAAAAACTGTTGAATCCCATATTTTGTCATGATCTTTTATTGATTCTGCTGAGCATAGACTTTTCTTTTTAGAGTACCAGAAGGGTGAAGACTGGACTAAATGTCTACTAGTCAGTCCGTCCCTTCGTCTGTCTGCGGGTTTTTTTTGTCAATCCACACAGCACCATCTAGCCACAAGCAAGCTAAGTAAGTTTGTGTTATGGGTACTAGATGACTGATATACGTAATATATTACCCAGATAGATATTTTTTATTATACATAGAGAACGACTAGAACATCTATGTATATCATATCAGCCTCCATCACGCAGAACGCCCGACGCCGCGACGTTTCAAAAACTAGCCTGAACTGTGACGTGATTGACTGATAGAGCTACTTCTCTATCCGCTACATCCCGTATCAATTGTTCCATTTATTTATTAATAGTGTCGGAAGCACACCCGCCTGTCAACATTCCGTTTAAGTAAGTCGGGGAAAGACGGTCCAGACCGGTTCGCTTTAGAAAATGATTCTTAGTATCGCATCGATCGGTGTTTGCGTTTTTTGTTCCTGTTCATTTGTCACTTGATGTGATCCTTTCGGAGCACTCGTGGATGTTAGGGAACTGACGGCTGCAGGCTGTGTGCCTCGACGTTAGGATAACTTGCAACAGACGTGAGAAAATTTCAAATCGTAGAAACATTTCAAAGTCGCTATCAAAAGTGCAACCTCCTCCGATGTCCAAAATTATTTTGAATACGATTCATGATCAACGGATTCAAATCAACAATGTGCAATTAAATACGAGGGTGGGTTGAAAAGCTCGCGGTCTAGCAATGACCCCAGCTGTCGCGTCGGGTCATCTTTGACTTTCCACATTTAAATTCTGCAGCCCGTTTTTTCAGTCATATCATATACGACTGAGCTGATTATCCTTATTATGTAACTTTTTTTCTTTTCTCTTTCGTTCACAAGTATTGATGAATGACCACACGTTAAATGTTTGATATTTTTTAAAACGCTGCTCTTGGTCATAGTCATAAGAGGTTAATGTTAAAATTAAAAGAAAACATAACACAGTATTTGCACAGTGAACTTATTTTAGTTTTTACTAGCTGACCCGCTCGCAATTTCATTTGCGTGGACTTTAGAGTAAAAAAATCTTGACGAAATTAGCTAATACCCTATTTTGAGAGTCGGAAATTGAAACCCGCTTTTAATATCATGTATAAGACCATGCGTTTTCTTAAAAAAATAACCGTTTACTGTATTTTTTTTATAGTGAATCTAATGACACGGTGGACTGCAAACATTCTACTTTAGCCCATTTTATTTGTAAATTACCTAATCCTATTTTATTTAAATATACCTACAGATTATCTACACTACACTACTATATATCTACAGATATTAAAAAAGACCAAAAAAACTTCCATCCCCCTTTTCACCCCCTTAGGGGTGGAATTTCCAAAAATCCCTTCTTAGCGGGTGCTTGTGTTGTAAAAGGAACCTACCTTCCAAATTTCAGCTTTCTAACTTCAGCGGTTTAGGCTGGGCGTTGTCGCCAGAAAATCGCTTGTTCCTTTATATATTAAGATAATCCCTTCTTAGCGGGTGCTTGTGTTGTAAAAGGAACCTACCTTCTAAATTTCAGCTTTCTAGCTTCAGCGGTTTAGGCTGGGCGTTGTCGGCATCGAAATCGCTTGTTTCTTTATATTTTGATGTTTTTTCAGGAATATTTGAAAAAATCCTGAAATACGTGTTCAATATTTTTGTTTGTTTAGTATTCTGAGTAAGTTTCATGTTGGGTCATTTGTTAAAAAAAATCTCAAAAATCTTAAGTAATTCGACTACATTTTTAAACTTATATAGTAACATTTTTGAAAAATCCTGAAACACGTGGTTTGATTTATAGTTTTTTCAATACATACTGAAAGTTTCAAGTCATTAGTATGCTATATCAAAAAGTTATAGACATTTCAATATGGAGCCATAATACGAATCTCAAATTTGAATGACCCATTTCACCCTATTTTCAGGAATATTTTGGAAAATGCTGAAACACCTATTCAATATTTTTGTATGTTTAGTATTTCCTGTAAATTTCAAGAAAATCGGGCTACCGGTTACAGAGTTAGAAAAAAGACCAAAAAAACTTCCATCCCCCTTTTCACCCCCTTAGGGGTGGAATTTCCAAAAATCCCTTCTTAGCGGGTGCTTGTGTTGTAAAAGGAACCTACCTTCCAAATTTCAGCTTTCTAACTTCAGCGGTTTAGGCTGGGCGTTGTCGCCAGAAAATCGCTTGTTCCTTTATATATTAATATTTTGATGTTTTTTCAGGAATATTTGAAAAAATCCTGAAATACGTGTTCAATATTTTTGTTTGTTTAGTATTCTGAGTAAGTTTCATGTTGGGTCATTTGTTAAAAAAAAATCTCAAAAATCTTAAGTAATTCGACTACATTTTTAAACTTATATAGTAACATTTTTGAAAAATCCTGAAACACGTGGTTTGATTTATAGTTTTTTCAATACATACTGAAAGTTTCAAGTCATTATGCTATATCAAAAAGTTATAGACATTTCAATATGGAGCCATAATACGAATCTCAAATTTGAATGACCCATTTCACCCTATTTTCAGGATTATTTTGGAAAATGCTGAAACACCTGTTCAATATTTTTGTATGTTTAGTATTTCCTGTAAATTTCAAGAAAATCGGGCTACCGGTTACAGAGTTAGAAAAAAGACCAAAAAAACTTCCATCCCCCTTTTCACCCCCTTAGGGGTGGAATTTCCAAAAATCCCTTCTTAGCGGGTGCTTTTGTTGTAAAAGGAACCTACCTTCCAAATTTCAGCTTTCTAACTTCAGCGGTTTAGGCTGGGCGTTGTCGCCAGAAAATCGCTTGTTCCTTTATATATTAAGATTGTGTTGCATTACATAATATATTAGGCTGTGAACTTTTCAATTCACCTGTCGTATAATGCTCGTCGCATTAATTTCAATTCAAATTATCGGATAAAAGATTGCTTTACTGCGAAAGTTCTGTATCTACCTAAGTACAGACTTGATGGGAAATCATTAGCTCAGATTGTAGTCGACAGATGTTGAACGAGTGAAATGCATGTTTACTTTTACTAGGTACCTACTCATAGATCTCGGCATATTACTTTATGTCTGTAGGTCCTATAAGATGAAATTTAGATATTAAACCAGACCCAATTACCGAGTGATGAGTTTAACTAATAAAATAAAGGAACATAATGAAAACCAAAATTAAAACAGGCCTAAATTAGCTAAATTCGTTAGGTACTAGACGCGAACACGATTTCACGTAATGTAAAACTATCAATGGTTTAATTTGTTATAGATCTTTGTTTGCCATAAACAACACGTTTACCAGGAGATTTAGTGTGCACAATAAATACCTTTCTAGAAGGTTTTGTTAGGGAAATTGAAAAATGCACGTATCCGGACTGATACATAGGTTATTTATTAATTTCAGGCATATTACATTAACGTTGTTAGCAGTGCCTTAAAGCCTGGTTTGTCCAAGAAATGGGTTCTCACATATTTTACTTAAAATTTATTATACAGTTAACATTAAATCTAATGACAATAGGAGTAACCGCGGAGGTTAATCATACCGTAGGCTAGTCTAGTCCAATTAGTTTTACTTACAAATCCGGCTTTACCCTACCATGTAAATATTAATGACATTCATCAAATATCAATAGTGACCATATCCATATCAACAAATTACAGTGATAATAAATAGGACTTAGATATTTACCGGGTAAATAAAGCAGCACATAGCGGTGCTCCACAGTCTAATTGCTCCGGCCCGTTAAGAAGTTGGTACGCTACGTATCACGGTAATGGACATACACATGTTGCTAATATCGCTGGTCAAACCGCTTGTCAAACACTGTTCAACTGCGATTGTTAGTGGGGTAGGGGTGTGAAGCTTTTATTGTATGCGGCCCGATGGCAGAGTGAAATATTGTGATGCTTTTAGCATCGCCATAAGGTTTGTTAGGCATTGTTTTTCGACTAATTATAAGGCTGAGAAACGAGTGCAATTTGAGTTGCGTGTGAAGCGAATGCTTTCTTTCAACAGAATGACTCATCAAGCACTCGTTCGCTGATGAACATGGTTCTCTCAAACAAGTGTCGGTTTTGCCATAACTTTGCCATAATCGTCAAGCTTGGTAGAATGGATTAGGACAGACAGAAGGAAGTTACTGTCCTTCTTCTGATAGGATATACTCTTACGACTTCCACGGGCCGAGTTTGAGAGATTCACGCCCGCTATAGCTCCGCAATTACGGTTGTTTAGTTAGTGTTTATTTTATCTGATATTTCTTCTTCGATAAGCTACATAAGTTCAGTCCAAATTCACGGAAAGGTTCAAATAATTGATGCGTTCGATGACAAAGCGACGTAATTTCTTTCTATTCTACCCTAGACATTCATCCCCAAGCTCCAGATGGCAATAAATGACATCACCTTGCAGACAAGGGCTCGTGCTCTTGATAAGGCGTGGAGAGTTCCCCGACCGGTCGGGCTAGGTTTCACATCGTAATGTCCGTCAACGGCGTCGGTGTCAACTGATCTTTGAATATCGGGGAAAAACTGATCTGAGGCTGTGAGAAAGACCATTTTTTTCTAATACCCTGGGTATTATGACTGTGTTTTACTTGAAAAACTTTAAAAAGCGAACCTATTCGGAGCATCGAAATTCGACGAGATCGTAATCTATCATCTTATCGTTTCATCGTAATTAAATTTTTTTAAGACTTTTTCGGAAGGAATATAAAAAGGATGGATCTATTGAATAAGGGGTAAAAAAATATCTACATTATTTAGATAACTTTTCACGCCCTTATATTATGCTGTTGACCTCAGATGGCCATGAAATGACAGATTTACCGGACTATGAGTAACAGCTGACGAAAATAGCAATTACGAGTATAAAGTTACATCTCCCACTTGCCTCAATTCAATAGTTTCAAAATCTTTGAATTTTTGGCCTTGTGTAGAACATTATTAGGGTTTAGGTTATTTTCGACAATTACTTCACTTTTGTTTGTACCTAACCTAACAGAGCTTTCCTTAATGTATTTTACCTACCTACTAGTGGAAACTAACAAAAATTAGGCATGTGATAAAACGCCCTGTTTTTATTACATGCCACATGCACATTTAGTAACAAAATTAAATTAAAAATATTCATCAATCAAATTCCATTTCATCAAGAATACTTTACGATTCATCGTTCTATGCATGCAACATTTCACGAATACTGCACGCCAACTCTCAAGTTCAATACTCGGCCTTGACTACGCGTACACCAAGTCACCAACTCTAGTTTATAATTGCAGTTAGTAATGCGACTCCGCTATGCTAATAGAGTTTCTCCAGTTAACGCGACGAACACGTCTGTTGCAGGTATTTAATTGGCTCGATGCTGGATTTGATCGTAGAAGTTGTTTGAAGGGTTGAAGTGCTAAGAAGTTTGTCGCAGATCTGGACCGCACCGCTGCCAGACACCACAATATCGGCGTACATTTGTACGCCGCTATTGTTGCGCTGTGCTGTGGCTGTGATGAGTGCAGGCTTCAAGCGAAAGGCGTTGGAGCGTTGGAGTTGTCTGTTATTTGATACCATCAAATAATACATATAAATAAATATTACAAGCACCATGGAGCGCTTGAAGCCTGCACTAAATCATTTTGTCACAGATTGCAAGTATTTGAATGCAGATTTTTGTGTTGTGCGGCAGCGCAATAATGTTATCGATACTGTCAATATTTAAAAGGATAGGTTAATACCACAGGTAAAGTAATACTATACGATTATCACAGTTAATTGTTATTGTACCTACAAGGTCCAAGAGTCGTTTATCGTTTTTCGTAGTAGGGGCCCGTAGTAGGGATACAAGGGAAAGTGAGTTGATAAACTGATATCTTAATAGCATTTATATCTCAAGTCGATCAATTAAATCTTGACTTGATATACTGCACATACTAACTTCTTTAAAGTATCAGTTCAGGTAAGATTTATGACTGAAAAAGCAAGGAAGGTAGTCTTTTAATTTAGGTATTGATTTTAAAACGATTTTTTTCAATTAGGTACTAACTGAAAAATTATAAAAAAGTTTTACTTATATGAATTAAAGGCATTAGTAGTATTAAGCATTCCTCCCAAACCTTGTTGTTGTTTGGTAAAACCTAAAAAATCATAATGTATCTGCTGAAAAATGACGATATGGTATTATTTATTTATTATAGTCGTAGCCTTAGCAATTAATTATAGGTGTATAATACAATATATCGTAATTTTTTTTATATGATTTTATGACAATAAAGAAATCTGAATCTTTATCAAGCAGTTTATCTAGGATCATGTAAAAATCGATTGAATATTTTATACCTTTAAATCAAAATGCCTCTTCTATGCCACTCTTCTATTTTCTTAGCTCTATGATTTATGTCCTAGAATAGATAGCATCCGATTACAGGTTCACGCCCTCTAGTGGACGTAAATCATGATGAAATGTGTCTATTCTAATCCGAAATGAATGAGGAGCTTTTCTCCGGAGCTAGGGCCTAAAAATAATGGTGTTGAGTCCTATACCATTTTTTCTAGGCCCTATCTGGGAGATGATTAACGAAACATTATTGACCACCCAGAGGGTATTTCTTTTACACTTCAAAAATATAAGTAATTTTATCCTGTACCTTAATCTTTATAATAGCGATTGTCTGGATTCTTATCTGCCACTGAAGACAGTTGATAATGCAATGGTGCCACGGCCGAAGGTACACTGCGGTGCAGGAGGTTGCAGGTTTGATTACCGCCTCGCGACATTTCTTTACACGATCTGTGTGTTTTCTATATAATAATAAAAATATATCTTTCTACGTAATATATTTATTTAAGAGGTTTATTTGTCATCTAATACTCATAACACAAGCCTGCTTAGCTTGGGGCTAGGTGATGCTATGTGTTTTCCAAAGCTTTTTTTTTTCGCGTACATTCGTATGACTATAATTTAATAGTTCATAAGGTACATAAGGTTCAAGTTTTGTCAGTGTATTAAAACGAAAATCCATAAAATACGATACCTTCATCATCTTGTCAGCGACCTGCGATCAATCACCAATAAAATCACTTGTTCTTCACAAACACTGTCACATCATCAGAACACAACTGTGAAAATCAAAACTGAATACCATTACATACGAGTTGCATATAACAAATAAGTACGAAAGTTTGAACCGAGATAGTTTTCACTGATATTTTCTTAACGGTGTGAAATTGTGAGAGGTATAGCCAGTGGTCGAGACAGTATGGAGCGCGATATAGGTCACTCGTGCACTTTTATAGTAGCCCCCACTCGGAGGCCGGTGGTGTGCGGAAAAGCTATGGAAAATTAGTGATTAATGATCAACGCGATTAGTGCAAGGAAATAAGATAGAAGAAATTAAGTATCTAGCTACTGTGTATATTATACATTAATTAATTTTGTATTTTGGAATAGGTATCAGTGTATTTGCGGTTTGCGCCATCTGCTCTGTATTTTTGTTTATTATTACTCTCATTGTAGTAATTAATCATTTAATAATAAGATTATTTTGTTTCTGACCAATCTTTTGAGAAGTAAATATCTTAAACCTTTTATGAGGATTCAATATTTTGTTTCTGACCAATCTTTTGAGAAGTAAATATCTTAAACCTTTTATGAGGATTCAATTTAAATGTCAAAAACTAATTTGTCAACACTAAATAGTTAAGTTGCCATAATTAATACTTTAACTTATTACTCGTTCAGAAAAAGATATTGCAGCATTTTAAGTTCTTACTATTTACTTTAGTTTTTGTGCCTTCTGAATTGACCATTGTTTATTTACTGCAGACTGTTGCAAACAACCTAGAGCTATCTCGTATGGGAAGCTTAGAAGTCTAAAATAACATTCAGAAGCTTCCCTAAACCCTATCTTGTATCCTGACTTCGTTTTTCATGGGTACAAAAATATATATATTTTTTTTTACATTTATTCCCATTTTTCAAAGGTAAGGTAAGGCCTACTGAAGTAGAACTGACGGTAATAACTAAAATTTGCATGACATCTTGTCAATCAATGCTATCGGAATACCCATCTTTACGATTACGACCATCTTTATTGAGTCGTGTTCATACACTTGAGAAAGTTATAATACGCTGATATTTACGTATTTAGGTTTTTTAGTACCTACTTACCATACCAAGTAGATTGTATTCAGTAGGTACTACTGAATACAACTAATATTGTTATACTCTTTTACTATAAAAACTATCGTAGTTTGATGAATTCATTATGAAAGTAAGCGGGTTAACTACGAACCTATTATATGTTGTAAGACGCGCGACGTGAGCCGCACTCACCCTGATGAAGTCCCTCGTTAAGGGATGAAACGTTGGTGTTCTTACAACATATAATAGGTTCGTAGTTAACCCGCTTACATTCATAATGTTATACTCGGGTCTAGCATCATAGATATTTTTGTAAACAAATGGTGTAAACCAAAGAAATATTAAAGGTAAAAATATTTGCAGCATTCGAAATGATGAATGAAATTTGTTGAAACCTTTCATTTGTAATTTCATTCATCTCTCATCCATTTTCAAATATGAAATTGTTATTTGACTTGGCGTGTTGCTTCGAAGTTTTGAATTGAACTTTTTAATTTAGTTTTTAGTGATCGTTTTACATCAGTTTTTGTTAAGTTTTCGTAAATAAACGTTTTGCGCACATACATTTTACCACCATACCAAGGATCAATTTAGTAAATTTTTTAAGTACAATACCACTTTGCTATTAAATAATCGTAGTTTGACGAATTATTTACGGTCGTTGCGGGTTAACTACGAACCTTATTTGGAAGAACACCAACGTTTCATCCCTTTACTAGACTAGGGACTGGACTCGAGGACGACTGAAATATAGACTTTTCATCAATTTCGAGACAAACGTATTATTATAAGACAAATAGTTGTTTTAAAAGCTTTTACTTTATTCTTCGCCCTTTATACTTCCTCTACTCTATTTTAGTATAAAAACTATCTTTGACGAATTCATTACGTATGTTAGCGGGTTAACAGCGAACCTATTCTGTGTTTATGAACATCAACATTTCGTTCCCTGACGAGGGACTTCATCAGGGTGAGTGCGGCTAACGTCGTACCCGTATTGTTGGACGCGCTTACAAGCGCGTAGGTTGGTGTTCATTAATCACAAAATAGGATCGTAGTTAACCCGCACAATTCATACATTTAGATTCAATAACTTTATTTCTTTAGGCTTACAAAATAAGCAGTTAGACATAATGTACTCTTACCATGTCCCACAACCTCCTACTTTGCAAGCAGAACTTCGCCTACTGCGCCAAAGAGTTCATCAAAATTCAGAAGCTTCTATGCCTGCGATTTAACATTTAAGTTATTATTATCGCATAAGAAATGCGAAATTTTGGATATTTAAATTTTGACAAAACTACTCGCACAATGAGATAGTTTTATTGTTAACATATAGGGTAATTTTTATCGGGAGCGATTTTTATACAAAGCCGCGGGCATAAGGTAGTGAATCCATAATCTGTTATTAGGTCCATAATTTCTCTTCCCTTTAACTAGGTACTTACGGTTTTACCACCTAGCTTGGACTACACTATCTTATTTGAACCATTAAATTATAGAAGCCGTTTCAATAATTCTAAACTTGTACTATACCTATCAGCAGTGGTTCTTAGGGACAATACACTTGGGTTTTACTGAGTACAGTCAGTTTAACTTAAATATATACCTTGGATTTTCACCCAGAAGGGTTCTCGTATTGTCACACGGCTGAAGATGTGAGACAATGTCGAGGTAGGCGTTTGTCCGTTCCATCTTCCCATCAAGGGTAGTATATGCTACAGCCCATAAATATTTTCTACAAGTTGGACATTAATAATAGCAGTATTTGTTTATTTATACACGACTAGCGGCCCGCCCCGGCTTCGCACGGGTATTAAACAAAAATTTCAGAAATTATACACACTAAAACGATGGGTTTCACAGTTTTCATACGGATCTTTACTTTTTTTAACAGCATTTGGGGTTTTTGACATTGACTCGACATTCCAAAACTGACACTGGCCGTAGAGAAAAAGCAAGCACCGTGCGCTATACAACCTCTTTTTCTATTCTGACGCGCCATAACAGAAAAAGAGGTTGAATATACAGCCCACGGTTCAATTATTGAATTTTTCATGCGGATCCCTAACTTTTTTGAAAATATTATATAGCCTATGTTCATTACGGAAAATTAAGGATTCTAATGGTGAAAGAATTTTTTAACTCGGTCCAGTAGTTTCGGAGCCTATTCAATTCAAACAAACAAACAAACATACAAACAATCAAATCTTTCCTCTTTATAATATTAGTATAGATATAAATGTAATAATAGAAGGTAATCAAATATTTGTAAATAAGTTAGAGAAGTGAAAAAAGCTCACTTTATGGTAGAGGTTGCTAGAGGAGCTACAAAATTCATACAACCGACTGTACTCACGGTGCACATTTATATGTTACCCAATCAAAGGAAAGCAATCAATAAAAATTTTCCCCACTTTCTTGTACATCAACATATAAATGTTTGTGTCTGAATAGTGCTTAAAGTACGAGAATAATTCTCCATAATACCTTAAATAACTCGTCCAATCAAGAAGTGAGAGTGTGTTTTTCATGAGAGTCGACGACTCCGGCGCACGCAATGCAGACGTCAATGAGCGGTGACGAGCAGCATTTCGTACATTAACATTGCACTGACACTGGATTGAGTGACCTATGTTCTGATAAGTTTTAAAACCTATCTCAAGGCTCCTGTGAGGGAACGACTATCTGGACCGAACCCACAACCTCCTTCGTCGCGGGCTGACCTTTACCTGCTATGCCACTGTGGTTATCAAATATGATGTGTGATAACCAGTATTTTTTTAACGCCCGCCTGATTGGTGGATCGCTCATACACAACTGCATATAGGTACAGCTACAGACCACGGGTGGCAACACTGCTATGCCTGTTGCGCAACAGTCATAGATACTAAGTTAGATAACTCTTGTCTCTAAAATTACCTAATGGTTAAGGACTCATGATAAAAATGTATTTAAGGACTTACCTTAAAAATTACATCCTTTATGAATAAACGCTATGCATCTATATATTATTTACTTCATCTATTATAAATACCAATACTACTTGATAACAGTTCTCTCGTTTCCTCCACCCACGGAAGCGGATAAAATATAACAAAATGCTCGACCAGACCGCCATGGTTACGCAACCGCCACCGCCATAGCCTTCCTGGTTGCAAGCCTCATTGCACTCGCTTTCTGTATGATTGAGGGCTGGGGGTAGCAATTAGGTTTGATATGGATGAACTTATGCCTGGCGAGATGTGGGCATTTATATACTCGTCCACCGTTTACTTAATGAAAGAATTCAATATTTTATGGACACGTATTCAGGCCCCTTGTTCAATATTCGTCCTTGTGAGTCTCGATATTGTTCGACTCCATAGTTTTGCATCACTATTTTTAAAAAGAAACGGTCTATGTAACATTGCGTTCTTTCATTCAGTCAAAGAAAATAAATGCCTCGTCAGAGTATATATTAGTCTAGAAGAGGGGATTCTAACTATCATCAGAACACATTTCAGTGTTATAAATACAAGGAAACAAAGGAATAACCTAAAATAACCACGCTTGGCCTTGGCATTGTAATCTAACCAAACTAAAGATTTATAATATTTTTTTTATGCAAACGGCAATCTCTTATTTGTTGTTGGTTTTTGATGTCTTTGTAGTTTATTTATTGCTCTTAGTTTTCATCTATGACTATTTTTCTGTTATTTGTAGGAATTTAAACATATAGTTAGATCAAACAATCATTTGTTAATAGGCACACAACACAATCTACAATCCAATTAATATACAAATTATAAACATCAGCACTGGGTACAAGTTTTCAATATTAGAGAATAATATTTTCAAAATTTTATTTTGCTCATTTGATTACATTGCTTATAGCGATAAAGCCGCCATTGTACAACGTAATCTGTATTTGTAGTTTCCTTTCCTGTATTTCATTTTTAATAGGTGTGCAATGAAGAATATTTGTATTGCATTGTGGCGTCATAGCTTAAAATATTGTCACGTAAATAACAGCACTCTATTATTCTCTATTATTTCGTTTAAAAATATTTGTTGTTTCTAAAATCTGAACTAGTAAATTTTTCCTTATTCAGTTATATTTTCGCAACGCCAGCAGCGCCTAGAAAGCGAACTGCGTATGATGCCCTCCGGCCAGGTGCGATAACGACCTGCGATGCGGCAAGCTGAAGACAGCGCGTGGCTTTCATTAAGAGAAGCCCATGTCCATCTGTGGACTAATATAGGCTGCTCATGATGAAAACTACGACCTGTACAGACAAATTTTAAATGCTGGTTATGATCAGAAAGTCAAAATGGTAACTATATTTTAAAAATATCGTTACCAGTCAAGTGTTGCGCCTACGCTATGTTAAATTTGCCTATAAAAGACATCAACGCGCTACGCGCAGGTTTATTGGTAATATTTTGGGCTCTCAACTATGTCTCATCTTGCATTTTTCCACGTTTCATAAATCTTCTTTATCATTTTATTTATTTTATACAGTCAGTCAACCAGAAAAAATGTTGGAAATTGAAAAATTTTACAGACTCATTCGGTTTTCGCCTCGTTGATAATTAAAACGCTTTGCGAAGCTTCCATTTACGGTAATTTTCGTCGTAGTCTGTACTTAACATAAATCATGTAAATAACGCCTAGCAATATAAACCGAGCAACAGTTTACGTACATTGCTTGTGTATCCCACAGTTGAGCAGTCAACAGAGTAGGGTCAGTTCTTCGTCTGCCAGCACTCCAGTTAGCATAGCTGTGTTTTGTTTCGATGAGTCTGGTTTCCGTAACAAATAGAATATTATTTGCTTGATTCATCTATGTAATGTATTTAACAATTAATTTGTTTCTTACATATTTTATTTTATTTGTAACATAGAAATGCACTGAATAAATAGCCCTGAATTAGTGTACATAACACTGCATGGTTTTTGGAGATATGTACAATACAGATAATATTTTTGTTTATTATATATACTGCGTAATCTCTCGCACTTGGGGTAATCTCTAGAAAATGAAAATTTTTCGAATTCAACAAGTACTTGATTTCGTGGTCACCACAATCCCGTACTGAGAGAGGGCCGCGGGCTCGAGTCCCACCGGAATCGAAAATTTTTGCTATATTATTTAACAATCTAGATAATAATATTGCCTTTCTGTTTTGTAACGTTTTCTTTCTGTTTCTAGCACGTAAGTAAGGAATAAAACTATCACTTTATTTGTTTTATTCCTTATAGAACGCAGTAAATATAAATAATTTTAATCTCACGCCAGCTCAAAACGATCAACCCTAAGGAAGGATATTGTAAATAATTAACCACAAAACACGTTTATCATTGTTTATTTACAAAAACATTTTACCGTATAAAAACATAAATTAATTTATTTACAAATAGGTTTCTACTTTACATAACACCAATCTTCGTAAGATAACTAGGTATTTGAGCAAGCGAAATTAATTTTTTTTTTTTAAAGTTTTGGGTTTTTATAATAATTTAAAAAAGTTTAAGTGATTTGATAATTTAGTTGAATCTATTGCATACAGGGAGAGATAGACTAAAATAGTAAAAAGAAAGTTGTTAATTTTAGACCACCTAAAAAATTACTGTTTTGCTTGAATAGCAACTTTGATTAGACTTAGGTCTGATATTCAAGAAATAAATTAAATCCTTATCTAATACCTTAAGATAAGTCTAGGATTATCACTGAAGGCACAGTCTGAGACAAAAGTCAGTTGTCTGTATTTTTTTTATACCTTAATAAAGTTGCATATTTTTTGCTATTACTTTAATTAACTACACTTTTGTCACTGACTGTACTGTAGTACAATTGCAACATTTTACTAAATCCTTATTTTCATAATTTCTTACATAATGGTAACTTCAATTACAAGAGCTGGCAATTTTACAAGCTATTTCAAAAATAACAAGATTTTTCTTGAAAGCGAAAAGCTTCTGTTATTTTTTTTCTTATTTTATATGAATTCGTTATAATATTTTTGAAGTGATGTATCAAGCATGGTGGTAGTAATGTTGCAATTCTTCAGGACCTAGCACTGCAGTCTCTACAGGAACCTCTGAAAAACATAAAAATGTAGAAATTAGTTAAATGAAATTAAAAAAAAAAACAATAACATAAAAACAAAAAAATCTAGTATTGTGTCAAGGAGCCCCTTTATTTTTGTTGCGGCAAAATAAATGCATATTCGGTGAAAATTTTAACTATTTATGAGATACAGCCCGCTGAAGGACAGACGAACAGACAGACAGCGGCGCCTTAGTAAAGTTTAGTAGTTAAGTAATAGGGTCCAACCTTCGGGTACGGAACCCGAACCACTTTCTAAAGCGTTTATATCATTTGAAACCCAGATCTGAAACGTAAAAAAAACTTAAATAACTACAATACTAATAGGTAGGTAGGTAGGTACATAAAATTTTACATAACAGTTGCAAATATTATAACACTAGTGGGTAGTTAATATTTTATGGAAGTATCTAACATTCTCTAAAACATAAGGAAGTAAGGCTTACATAATTATAATACATCAGAGGTTAATGACACAAAAGGAAGATCGAGCTAGAGGTTAAGTCATAACTGTACATACAATAGCCTCAGTCAGCCGAGTCATCGTGAGAGTCAGTGATCGAGGCAGCTTTTATAAGATAAGATAAAGATAAGATAAGATCATTTTATTGTCAATAGTTACACAAATAACAAATATACAAAATATACTTCATTAGATGGATAGGCTATGACTTGTCAAGAACACTTAAATACAATTTTGCTGTAAAGAGGCAATGATCAAGAATTATAAATTTAAAATAACAATTATGTTCCTTAAATAATAGGTAGGTACTTATTTTGACTCTAGGTTAGGTGAGATTACGATAGTGTCGGGTAGCTTTATGTTTAAGTGACTGTAGTCATTCTCTAAATACTCTTTAATGCTATATAGCGTTTTGTCAAGTAGCAAATTTCTTAGTTCTCTATTAAATTTATTTTCATTTTTAATCAGCTTCAAACCTAAAGGTAGCTTATTATAGAGTTTCTGACTCATTATTTTAGGGAGTCTTTTTTGGATATTTAGACGGTGCGTGATCGGCTCTAGCAACATTTTGTTTCGGACAGTACGCTTACTGCTATCCCCTCTAATAATGTAATCAGTAATATGTATCCTGACAAATTTAATTACCTCCATTATATAGACTGCTACTGATGTTGGTATCCGAAGGTTTTTAAAATGCTCGCGGCAAGACTCTTTATATTTAGCATTTACTAATACTCTTATGGCACGCTTCTGCAATTTTAAAACTCTTTCATAGTCTGTTGAGCTACCAAACAATATAATGCCGTATGACAGAATAGAGTGTATGTATGCATAATAGACGTCTTTAAGGGATTTTGCTGACGTAATAGGTCTAAGTTGTTTGAGTGCATAAACTCCTCTAGCCATTTTTTTGCATGTTGTGTCAGTATGTTGTTTCCAAGTTAGTATAGATAGTATAGCAAGATAGAGTTTAAAATATTTTTAAGTTAGAGCGAAAACACCTAACACAAGTATTTACATTTATATATGTACAGTAACGCATTCATAGCCTAGCTTCTTGACTTCTTCAATGACTGAAGGGCCACCGCCAGCTACAAGCAGCTGCTATATAACCATTTGGTTCTAGCTCGTGCTTATTTGAGTCGTGCGGGCATCGATAGTGATAGAACAGGTGTTTTTGACAATGGTTAAAACTATTGTAGCCCTTATTATCCTAGTTTCACATTACTAAAGTTTGCTTCTCTACCGAAGCTAGGAAAGTTGCCTCATGTTCGACAAAATGAAGATGGTCAGTTTAGTCATATTAGTGGTCATTTAAATAGTCAGTTAGGTCGTGTTAGAGTCAGTCCAGTCCACATACCTCCAGTCAGTCAACGTCAGTCAGACTTGTACTATCTTGTTCCCTCTCAGGAAGAACTTCACTTCTTTCTTCCTTCTTTCAGGTGGGGACGTCTTTGGTGTCTCTGTTGTCGTCGTGGTGGTCGTCGTTGTCGTCGTGGTCGTTGTTGTGGAAGTAGTAGTATCAAGTTCGGGAAGGAATTCCGCGGGAAGGACACCGATTTCGTTGTCAGTCATAACGGGAGTGGGATTCAAAATTCCATTTTTAAGCATCTCTAACCCATTAAACTGCGAAAGAACTTCGGAAGACCGCTGTTGCTGGTTCATATAGTTCCTCAGCTTGTTCAAATTAAAGTTTATCTTTTGCAGTTTGTCAGCGGTGAGGCCAGTCTTTTTAGAGTGTAGAGTGGGAGCGGAACTTTTTGCCGATGCGTGGTCGAAAGAATAGTGTGGACTCCGCGGATCGTAACCCGAGAAGGACTCCGTTGCGGCTGGCTGGCCGTAGGAGTCCACAGCTGCCCAGGACATTGGCTTGAAGTGGGGGACAGATTGCGGGGGTGGGGGATGCTGGAAAGAGTAGTCTGCTGGGCCGGAGGGGCCTGTGGGGGCTGCTTGGGCAGTGTAGCCGGAGTACGTTGCAGGTGCTGTCGGGTACGAAGAATGGGCTGGGGCAGTGTGACTGTACGCCGTCGAGGCAGGGGCAGTATGGACAGCAGGGGCAGAGTGCACCGGGGCATGTTCAATAGGCTCATGCGAAGGGGCATGATTATTAAAAACGTTCTTGATGGCGCTGTAAACGGAGTGGAGGATTGAGGGTGGGGGTTCTAAGGGCGTGTGACCGGAGTGAGCAGTCTCGAGCGTCTCGCCGTGGTTCTCCTCCAGAGGCGCCAGGAAAACCAAGCCAGCATGCACGCCGTTCAGCTTCCCACGTCCTGTCTCAGAAAGTCAAGGGTCAGTCTGGCTTTTGTCAACATATACATAGAATTCTGACCATTTCTCGGGAGTTAATATTAAAATTGTCAAAGTTTATGCCCAGAAGACTTAGTATTGTAAATTGTGATAATAATTTAATGTAGTCAAGAAGTGATATGTGTTTGGAATCGTGAATAAGATAAAATCTGTATTATTTTGCATCTCAATTTTACTTGTATTTGTCAATAGGCTGGTCAAAAAGCGTAGTTAAGAGTCATTGACAGAGTGAACCTTAATTATGCTCTTTGCTTTTTAACGAGTTTCAGTGCTTTGAATTAAACTAGTTAAGTTAGTCCAGAGCATCGACCAGATACGATAAAGTCGATGTTAAACGCACAAGTAACGTGTGCCTAGTAAAAGTAATTTTCGAGACAGGTCCTAAATTAAAAGTAAAAACTTTCAAAAGAAACTTTTGATTTATAAGACTGAATAAGTAGGAGAACGGACCGGAAATGAAATATGTATAATAAATTAAGAATGAAAATAGAATTATGGTGTAAAAGTGTAGTGTTACATTTATTATAAAATATTGTATTTACATATTATAAGTAAACAGCCTAGCTCTTGTTGGTGCGATAAAGCAAAGATTATTCAGAAAGTATGTATTTCAGAAAGTATGAAATTTTCACGATTTTCAAAAACTGTTGATTTGATATGAATCAGTCCGAGAACACTTCCACGTTTGAAAATTTTATTTTTGACCATTTTGCAAAATGTGTGCTACTTGCAGACTTCTTTATATTTATCACAAACGCCTGGAACATTTTGCATGTATCACTCTGCAAATTTCGGAGATACAGTGGAAGGATTTAAATTTTTTTCATGATTTCATTATGAATGTAAGCGGGTTAACTACGAACCTATTATATGTTGTAAAAGTTAGTAAGTTAACCCGCTTACATTCATAATGAATTCATCAAACTACGATAGTTTTTTCATGATATTTCAAAAAGTATAAATCCTACCTATTCCCGTAAAACATAAATCTATGAAAATCATTTGACTTTGTAGGTCTCTTCAAATTTCGCCATCAAAATTTGAATTGGATATCTTCATTTTGATTCTCCATTTATTTCATGGGTTTTGCAACCGATGATGTCAATACCCTAAAAAGCTTTTTTCAAAGGATTTTTATACAGACCGACTAGCCTGTCCTATCTTTTGCTGCATTAGCTTATTGTTTGAACCCAATCAGTCTTCTTAAATTTGACTTTTCTAAGGGGTTGTCGGCTTTTCGTACACTTGTGTGCCTATTTTGTAAGCCAAAAGTAATAAAGTTGTTGAAATCTGAAATAAACCCACCCGATTTGGTGCAATTGACCGTCTGATCAAATGTTATAACATGAACCTGTTTAGAGAGAAGCTCAATAAGTGATGCAATTTTGATGACCCTTGAGCTTACATGGATTACTTTTACTCAAGTGGTTGCGCAATACTAATATGTTTGAATTCAGAGTCATTTCAAGCATATCATATTGTGTGTACGATTTAGTCTGGTTTGATCAAGTGAAGCCTCGATACTAAGAACTAAAGTAACTCTCTTACTCTTACAATTACAGGAGTTTAGAATTAGAGTTTAGAGTAAGAAAGTAACTTATTGGAGGAATGGTGAATTATGATGGAGAGACGGTGATTGCGGAAGTGGAAGCACTTACTACCAAACCGCAAGCTATTTTTACAATAGCTTAGGTATATTTTTTATGAGAGCCCTCAATAAGTGTTATGTACTTTAATGAAATAAGCACTTTTGATTTATTTTGAATTTTAGTGTTCAACGAATTAATACGCACAGCGGATAAGACGTCTATCGTTGAAAAAATGTTGAAAATCACTTCCGCTCTGACAAGGTAACCTAACGCAGCTCAGAATAAACAACAAGCAGTTGCATAAAAAGTTATTAATAGAACTCTAACTATTTCCCGAAAAGTGACAAATTCAATGTAGATAAGTACCTAGGTCAAAAAGCCTCCGGTTTAGTCAATCCCATTTCCTATTTATTCAACTAGTGAATGCATTGTGAATGTAATCATGTTCTTTCAAAAATAAGATCAGATGTGAATCGGACCGTGTCACCTTTAACGAGTGTGACCTACATTTAGTGCATTTTGACGCATATTTGGTCAAGCAATGCCTCCCACGCAATTTCGATTGTGCTGTTAAAGTTTTGTCACATTATGTTGCCCAAAATAATCTGAATTCGAGGCTTGCAGGCCCGTATAAGAAGATATAATAACGACTTCTTATATTAACGGTCGAAAATCGTTGCTTAATTTTCTCTCGTTCAACTTCAAATTATCCAAAAAAGGTCTGCGTTATTTTTATAATAAAAATGGTCATTTTACAGGAAACAGTGACGAAATCGAAAAATAACAAAATTTTCATAACCTAGTTATGAATGATATTCCAGGAAACGATATCCAGTTTACGAGTTCTATCATCAATCTCACCTAAGCCACAACAAAGACTGTTCACACAAAGTATAGGTAATATTGTCACATTTTATGGACTGGAAAGTGACAAATCACACGAACGTAAGAACTTTTTGCAAAAGCTTGATGCCTTACGAGGCATGAAAGTTGTCTACACCACAGTATAATTACCGAGTCTGATCCGAATGCTGCCTTACTGGATATGCGGTCAGAAGAGTGCAATGAGATAAGGGTTGTCAATAACATATAATAGCGTTTACAACTGTGGCAGAAAATAACAAAAAGTTCTTGGAAGCTGAAAGTTTATACACACAGACAACGATGAACGTAACAAAGGTTCTTTGATGTAAAATAAAGCCAAAACATAAAAAAGAATGACTAAACATGTCAAACTTCTTGACAGAAGTTGTTGTGTACATTATTGAAATTAATTAAAAATATTTTTTTTTTTGTTGTACATTAGGTATCACAAAATTTTACCATTTTATGCTTTTGCATAACAAAGTCCCAATAATGTTCAGTCCCCAAACGAAACTTATAATAACTGACAGCCCTAAAGTATGTGATGGAAAGTTTAACGACACTGAAGCATTAATTTCATAATTGTAATATTTAAATATGAAAGGAAATAAATTTATTTTGCAATTTTATCCACATCATCACCTGATGAGGGGATCATATTAAATCCAATAGCATCATATTAAAAAGCTGTTAATCAACGTGTGTCATAAACGAATTGTGAAATGTTAAGTCTATCCTTTATTATATTGGAGTAATCGAAATTTAAGCAAAAACACAAGTGGTAGACTATCCTAGTAACTTTATCTACTCAACATGGATTGAATCAGCTTCCCGAATCTCATATCAAATGACCAATGCAAACAAAGATAAAATTTCACACGTTTACGCCAATGACCAAACAGGTTCGATGCATAACACTTTCACTAAAGGGTAGCCGGGTGCGATGAATGCGTTTGGGGTTCGCTTGCATAATCCAGCCTGCATCAATTAAACAGTTCCTTGTTCTTTAGGTCGCTGTCTCTATTAGGTTTATCTTGTTGTTTGGTTGCATTATCATTGGTTCGGTCACTTCTTACGTCACTTTGTTATGTATACTTATAATTAGGGCATGCTTTGGTGAGAGGTTACCACCACGCCTCTTTTCCTTTCCAATCCCCCATTCCAAGGATTTTAGTTTCGAAAGGCGGGCATTTTACTGGGTCGTCTGTTGCAATTCACTTTAGTGTATTTTGAATGGTAGCACCCTAGTTATCTAGAGAAAGACGGACCGTCTCTTCCTTGAAGATTAGGCAACAGTATTGGGTGGTTTGTTTTGTGAACTTTGTGCCACTTTTCTGTTTTAAACTTGCATCATTGTGATGTAAGCTTATTTTTGAAAGTCTTCTCATACTACACACCTAGTACATCGAAATTTGTTTTGAACTACTATTTCTATAGAGTTTTTCAATCAAAAAAGTTTGGATGTCATTTAACACGTTAAATATGATATGTATTGAAATTTCACAAGATAAGAATAGCGGTCACTAGTTGTCCCTTCCCAGCTCATTGAACACTATTTGGTTACCAAATATCAAATTGAAGAGTATAACGAAATTACATGCATGTTGCGTCTGTCACTTGTTTTGGGTTATTTCATAACAGAACAAACGTTTATATCCGTTGAAGGCGAAAGTGTATGTAAATGCGGCGAACAGCATTTTGGACATGGTTCAAAGAACAACTTACATGCAAAGTAGGACGTATTTTAAAAACACCTACAGAATTTGGCAAGATGTCGATCTATATTTAAACAGGTCAAGTTTAGGAATAATAAACTCGTGAATGGTATTTGCGAATAGAAAACACCTAAATACCACCGGATATATACCAACTATAGAAAATAAATACATAAAAAAGTTACTTATAATATATAAAAGAAGATTCGGGAACGAATAAAAAAAATACAATATCCAAACGCAAGTCGATACTGACGTCTCTAAAATAAACAATACGATGTTTTCGTATACCTTGACTATAATCACGGTAAACAAAGAGTGAAAGTGCTTGTGAGAACGAAGCATAAATATGCAATAAACGATGCAAATATACACGCCAAACAATAGTGTGATTCCGATTAACTCATGCTCAGATATCATGCAAGAGGAGCTCATAGAATTTTTTTAAATAATTACAAGATAGTCATAAAAGTTGACGAAGAACACTTTGAAACTGAAACGGAAGACATTCTCAAGGAGAATAAAGACTGTACAAATGTAGAACTTTCTTACCAAAATCAGATTTCGTTTATAAGATCATAATATCGCTCCATTAGTTCCATAGAGGGTAAAGGAGGTTCGGGACTCTCTGTAACTGTATCAGCAACCGACGACATAACTATAAGTTCTGGAAAACAAGAATACAATTTATCATTCACAGCAATAACAGAGGGTGTCCAATCGTCCATGGATGCAGCCAGTGTGTTTCGATCTCACGCTTTAGATGTATTATTTCTTAATCACATTAACTCACATTCAATGGATTTTTTATTCTAGGTTACTTCCGAAGATGTATCATATTATCTGAACTTTCAAGTCTTACGTATTACGTAATTTATTTTAGTAGGTGGCACACTGTTTATAACTTTTAACTCGTGATTTATTGGCTTCTGTTTATTTTATGTGGTTTGGTTGTTTAGCGTGTCTTTCATCCATTCTTCTTAAAAGCATTTTGTCGACGGACCTTTTAAAACATCTTATAAATGCGTAACCTTCATATTTTTTCAAAGTGGACAGTTACCTACATATTGTATTTACGAAAATAAGGTATTTTTGATTCTTGATTTTTATTGATTGTTAAAAACTCTTTAGGTTTTCTTACACTCGCAGCGTTACATCCGTTGAAAACATTAAGTTACATAGCATTATGTTTATATAAGTTTACATAGGATAAGTGTATTTTACAAGACAGGTTTCTGTATTTAATTATTACGTAGTTGCAAACTGCGTCCGTTTCTTTGCACTTAATATAAATAACGTAATGTAGGCTACTTTTGAAGGGTAGCATTAAGAATTAATAATTTCATGTTGCACTAGCTGACATGATAAAATAAAACATCTTGAAATCAAAGCTATTATTTTTATGTTCTGATTTTAATAACTTGCATAACGCAGTATTCTATTATCCGTTTCATATGCTCGATAAATCTGAGAAAACTTATCTTATCCATAGAGTTTTATGAATCTTTTTGAAAAAATAAAATAAAATTAACACTTCAACATAGCAACTTGTGACCACACTTCAGTGCCAGAGTACAATGCCTCTCGACAAAATGGTTTTAGTTACAACTTTAGTAATTATGTGTTGAATGGCCTTAAGGAATGTTTCCGTTAGTTTATGTCTGTCACTGTTCCATGGCTTTACGTGCTAATTGTTGGATATTCACTGCTTGCTAATTTATCTTTTACGGCTCTCTTTTGTTGTTCGCTAATTACTTCATGAGATCCCTTTTACTCTTGCGATATAATATACAATTTCATGTGAGATCGTTTTGAAACCTTCCAAGCCAGTTTCTGAAGCAATCGTCTAAATATGATAATTTGCTCTGTATCCTACTTTGCTGGCGCCACGTCCTTATATTAGTGGTTTATGAATTCATACTTACGCGTTATATTCATTGGTTTGAATTCGCAAATATTGTAAGCAATTAGCATCCGTCGAAATAATGATGTTGGTTCTCATTGAACCATTTTACTATGAACTTGACTCTATCCTCGCTAATTATTTTAATCATGTTCTTTCTTTTATGTAGGTAGCTGATACCTATAGTTTTCGTCTTTACCGTACTTTACCTTTAAATTCTCATCTCTATGGACCAGGTACGATCCATCTTCATTTATTATTTCTAATTAGGCTCATAGCCGTCCCCAATACCCAATCTATTCACAGCATTGCTTAAGTTAGGACCCTTTTGTAACAAGTTTGTGTGAGATAGGCGTATATACGGACGTTGTCCTTAGTCTTCATTGTAGTTCACTTTCGACTGATCGCCATCACTACGAGTCATTCACTCTTCCATCCTATAGTTAGCAATTTGATGTATTGTCAAAGTGAGTTGCGCAACCGCATTCATCGCTAGGTCTTTCCAGTTTGTTAGCCTTCTTACATAACATACCGTTACACTTGGGCTTGCCAGTGGGACGATGTTTTTGTGTTGTGTACGTTTTTTCCTTTCTTTATATTGACTTTGGCTACCCGTTATTGAACATGTGTGTGGAATTTTGTTAGTTGTGTTGATTTCGAATGGTCCGTTTTCCTTGCTCATCGAGTCATATTTTATATAACTAATTATCATTGAAGTTTACCTACTCCTAGTTTTTGACGTTTACCTCCTATACTAAATTTACCTTGTCATAAGAACCACAGCAGGTTCAGTAAAGCTTACTTCCTTCGCTTATAACTTTCATTGATTTTTGTGGGTACAATTGACAGTCTTTAACGAGACAGACCACTTTCTTATGTTGGTATTGTTGGATTAACATCACCTCATAGTTCTGCATCCCGATAAAAGTAAAGCAACGTAAACTCACCATCTAAAGTGGAAGGATACTTGTGCGCAGCATATCCAGTAGGTAAGGAAGGTGCGACGTAGTGCGCCGGGGCGGTGGGTGCTCCGTAAGCCGAGGGCGGAGGCCCGTACTCCACGTGGGCGGGCGGGCCATACTCTGTCGCTGGAATTCGAGAATATACTGTATAAGCGTTGGCAGAGAAAAGTGCACCTGTTTTCTACATAAAGCTAGACAAAAGACTTTTTGAGAATAAATTTCTTTAAACCGAAACCTAAATTAGTAGGAACCCACAGTGGTGCGACCTTACTCTATGGATTATGATATTCGTAGTTGTATTTTTTTATTATTTTCAATGAATCACTTATTATGACAACGATCAACAGGATCAGTCATACATAAGGATCTTCCAGCAGGTCAATCGACCACCAAATCCGGTGAATCACCTTGCTCTGGGTGAATTGCGTAACTATTATGATTCTTTGAAATTGGACCCCAAGTTGGTTTGACTAACTTGGTATTTTGTCTGAAAATCTCCGCAGTCGGTTTTTTTAAATTTCTTCATAGAAATGCTCACTGTGTAAAGACACACGACAATATGTTACCAAATTTATGTAAATAACTGACACCGCTTAGGTAATCCGGACACGTAAGTGGTACAATAGAAACTGTGTCAGAAAGGTATTTTAAATCGCTCTGACCTGCTTGAAAGTTCAATATTAACAAAGTGTTTTTCAATAACATAGAAAATAAAAATTTATATATTTACAGACCAACAAAACAAACAATAAAAAATTATGGTTAGAATTTTCTATCGAAACATGATCTAATAGCAAGCAAACAATCTAGAGGTGGTTCAACTGATCCAATCAGAAACGTCACCAAAACGCTAGCTAAACTAACCTGCTGTATAATGGCATCATTGAAGTACTATTACATTGGCATACCTACATACTTTTATGCGCTGCGCCAGATTCGCCTTTGTGTAGTAGTGATATCCCTTATAATAATTTTGCGATGATGAGTATAATTAATATTTTAAAACCGAATTACAATTAAATCACCAAATTAGAACTAGTTTTTACTATTGAAACAATTGAGCTAACTGCAGACTGTTGCAAAAAACTACAGTGAACTCTCATGAAATAGTTTATTAAATTATACGTAAAATTAATTTTTTGTTAGATACCCTGCGAAGCCGGGTGAACCACTAGAAAATAAATAAATTGCTAGAAGGAATTTTAATTTCGATTGCAGAACTATCAGCTTAATAACTTCTAGTGTCTATTATAGCAGATTGGCTCGCCTTGTCAGTAATATTTATTATCTTCGTTAGGTCTGTGCTCAATTTCATCATTACAGTCTTATAGCCGTCATTTAATGTAGATTGAGCCTTCAGTTGGTGAAGTAATACCACCATTTATCGAAATCATGGTAATTGAATTTAAAATTAATAGTAAGGAACTAAATATATTTATTTGATCATTCGTGTAAAATTACCAGTTTCACAGTCTTTGCTCAAAGGAACAATAGTGGCCTCGTTTATAAGATCAAATACATAGTTTACTATCCTTTATTAACAAAGAAAATTACAATGAAATAACTCAAATAGAACTATTATTTACAATTGAGCTAACTGCAGACTGTTGTAGCTCAACTGATCCATATCAATACCAGTCGGAAGCGTCCCTTACACGCTGGCTGCATAAAGCAGTGCTGCCTCTCTGTATGGCAATGCTGATCCGCTGCGCCAGATACTGACAAAGTCTCGGGTCAAACGAAATTAG
Organism: Eupithecia pulchellata; assembly: GCA_963931895.1. Classification (NCBI taxonomy): domain Eukaryota; kingdom Metazoa; phylum Arthropoda; class Insecta; order Lepidoptera; family Geometridae; genus Eupithecia; species Eupithecia pulchellata. Next base: position 1,016,337 of record OZ007528.1, on the reverse strand, counting down.
TTTACTTATTTGAGTTTTTTCTTATTTTCCTGTTCATTGATGCATTCGTTCTAAATATATCTTATCTCTTTGTAAATAATATAGAATCATCGTCGTCTAATCCATGTAAATAAGGTAATTTTGCCTGTCTGTTATCTTTTCACGCCGAAACGGCTTAACGGATCTTGATGAAATATGGCAGTTATCTTTGCTTGTAAAAAATATACCGAGGATTGTTAGAGGCTAATTGAGCCTGCGAAGCCGCGGCACAATCTAGTTATTGCCAGTCAACTCCAAATCTGGGTTCAAGTGAAATTAAAAGAAAACTGGTCTCCGAACTAAATACCCACTTATTACTCCACCGCAACAAATAGCGAATTAATTAGGTAGAGTCTTATTTGCATTTAACCGACCGCGTAACTTTTTCTTTTTGTAAAATTTTCAAGGTATTCTTGGAGATTGTTAGTTACTAAGTGAAAGCTTTAAAAGGTGAGTTATTATTAATAAAATTCTGAAACCTCGACAATGTTGCTATGTTTTATTATTCATTACCTACATACATTAGAATAGCATAGCACTGATTTTCGTGAAACATAGCATTTTCGGTAAAATTAATCTTGGAAATGTATAAATTATAAAGTCCAAAATCGTTTCGGGGGCTACGATATACACAGATATATTATACATATTTTCTGTAGCAGGTGAATCGCTGAGAGCCAACATACACCGTCTATACTCGTACAAAGAAGTTGTTATTCCGAAGGAGTGGATGTGAAATATTTTTTATGTTTTGTTAAAAAAAAATACATGTGTATGTATCTCTATGGTATTACTTGTTAGTTATTTAGCATCGCGTAGCAAAATGCACGAACTGCAATTAACGTAGTGGTTTTATTCTCTTTGCAACTTACTTGGTTGTTTACTTCAAGCTGACGAGACGAACGAAATGCAACTAATCCAATAAAAGCACCTAGGCGCTACCACTAGTTTTGTATATATCACTAGAATACAAAATGAGCTCACCATGTTGTTTCTTATGGCTCAAAGCTGCAGAACTGACAATCTTCTTCCCGAGGTTGCTGACCGCATCGCCCTTGACTGCGATGACCTTCCCAAGAGTGGAAGCCAGCGCTCCTCCGCCCTTGATCAGCTGGCCTTTCAGGATCGTCACTCCCCCAGTGATTGCTTTAACTGCTTGGAACAGTGTGTAGAGAATAGACTTCTTCAGACCCCAGTAGTCATATTTTTCGCTGTGCTGTAGGAATATACAAGTTCAAATTAGATGGCAAAAAGCCAAAGTTTATAACAAAGAAAATTACAATTATTTTACTAAATTAAAACTAGTATTTACAATTGAAACAATTGAGCTAACTGCAGACTGTTGCAAACGAACTACAGGTAGCTCAACTGATCAACAATTAATAGCCCTTTCGAACTAATAGATGAAGGTAGGGCCTCTATAATAAACTTATCAGTATTTATGCCCTTACGTAGGGCATTTTGAAGACCCAGCAGACAAACTGTACTTATGATTATTTCAATTAGAACACATACATTTAGAGCAACGCTATCTCTCCAATACAAGACCAACTTGGAAGACTTTGATACTGACATTAGTTAGTTCCGCGAGACCACTCATAAATTTTTGGTCTTTTTTTAGGGTTCGTGGCTTAGGCCCCCAGTGGTCGACGCACCTGTGGTCGACGCCCCCGGTCAGTTTAATTGAATCCCAAGACTTTTTTTATCAAATGTACTGGCAGGCATAAAAGGCATAAGCTTGTAATATATTATATCATAACCATAACTATTACTCCCCTACGAATAGCTTCTCTCTTCACGACCATCTATTTAAGATGAGTGAAGACTGTGGACCACGTTGTAGTACACTGCACAGCCACAGAGGAGGCCAGACGGAAAACGGGTTTGATGAGTATCATTGAGGCATCAACCCTATCCACACCCCCAGAAAAGCTGATTCGAAGCTGTCAATCACCAAAGGTCCTGCTCCGGTACTTTAAGGAGCTGGGCTGGTAAGGTTAGGTTTGCCTGTTAAGGCAGGGGGATAATGCACAAAACACTCCCATGCGAGATGTCAGTGCAGATCAGTTCCCCCACTTGGAATAAGAATAAGAATAAGTTAAGAAAATTCGTAATATATTTTTTTCTTAATAAAATTTATGTACCTATATACATTTACAGATCTTTCCACTGTCGAGGGACCTCTGGCCCGAGGCTTAAATAACTACTTTAAATAATTTTAATACTTCGATAAATTATGTATAATGATAAATTATTTAAATAGGCGGTTCTCAACTACACACAAAAAAACTGAACGAATCATACTAAAATTTTGAATAGATTATAATTCTCTGAATTAACAGTATATTGTATTTTTATTCGGGAAAAACACGTAAGAAACTGCAAGCTGAAGTTAGATTTCAAATTTCAATAACTTTATTTATTTACTGTTGCAAAATGTACTTGAACATAGTTTAAACCCATACTTTTCGTCGTATATATATGTACGGCTAGGTTAGTGGCTAACGTTTGGCAACCCCAGATGGTTTTGATCGTCAGTGAAAGTCTTCCATAGATCGATAATAAATTCAAGTATCCAAATGCTTTCTCAATAAGTTATTGATAACATCCACACTTTTCACTTTCGTAACCTCATAATACAAGTTTTATTGCCTTCTAACAAATAAAAATAAAATTTGATGCGGGAAAATAAACAAACTTTGAGATACTGATTCGATTCCACAAAACTGTGGTATGAAGATATTTGTCTTGGTAATCGCTTCTGAGCATAACGTTATTGCTCAGAATCGATTTCCAAAAGCTTTCTTAATAAGATATTCATAACATTCACACTTTTCACTTTCGTTACTTCTTAATACGGGTTTTATTGCCTTCTAACAAACAAAAATTTAATTTGATGCGGGAAAATCACTAAACTTTGAGATTCTCATTCGATTCCATAAAACTGTGGTATGAAGTATTTCTCTTATTATAAGCTCCCCCACACTTTATGTCTATGTCTAAGCTGTATTTTAATATTTGTATAATTTTATTGTCGCTTCCACCTGTTCCTTATGCAGTCAGTACTTAAGTTATAAGGTAGGTAATGTTTTGGTATATTGCCTTACCGGTTCATAGCTGTACCCCGAGTGCTCATCGTGACCTGACTTGCTGGAGGCCGAGGATATGAACGCGGAGGCCTGCCCCAGCAGCCCCACCTTACTCTGCAGCCCTGATGATGCCTTCGACACCACCGACGTGAGAGCTTGCGCTGACGACCGCTTTGTCCTGGGAGCAGAAAGGGTTCTATCAACAGCTGGCCATTAGCATCACGTACAAAATAAAAAAAAACAAAATCAAAGTGCTTTATTTCCTTAAGACCTTACAGGACTCTTGGACACGTCACAAAATAAACAAAATACAAGTTAAATAAGTTGAAAACGCTGTACGATTATATATACATATACCGTCTCAGTTGCATAGCCGGTAGAAGAGTTTAAGTGGAGACTCTAGTAGCCAGAAACAAAGAACTGAAAAGCTAACATATTAACAATTAATAAGACTACACACAATTTGGAGTTTTCCAATATTTTCCCTTAGTTGAATGCGCCGTAATCTAACTGAAGTCATTTCAAGTGAGTTTTATTGACAGTTATACCGACCTACCCTCATCTTTTGTCTTCTACGAAATACTTATCTCTTCTAACTAGATTTACTATCAGACATGGGTTTAAAAGTAATCACGCATAGAGTCCAACAATTTGGCTTCTAAGAGAGTCGTTACCTCATGATTTCCTCCGCAGCGAGTCCTTCAGCCAGAGTTTCTAGCTGTTGAGGGCTCATCCGGCTGATCGCTGCCATGTCGATGATGTCCAGGTATAGCTGCGGCCGGGAGCTGGGGGCTGGCAGTGCCATGGTCGACGCCAGACATGCTACGCAGAACCATACCTGGGGAGAAAGGGCGGGGTAAGTGATATTGCATTCCATTTCAGCCAGTGATATTGCATCATCAGCCTACAATAGTCCACTGCTGGACCTCTAGGCCTCCCCAAATGAGCGCCATAGATGGCATTATTCATCATTTGGGGGTATTATATATATATAATCCCCACGCTGGGCATGCGGGTTGGGGATTCGCAGTACGGTGGAGTTGTTCTGCAGAGGGCGCTGCTGCCCCTACCCCCCGGTGTATTTCCCTTAGTCGCCTCTTACGACACAGGAAGAGTTGGGGTGGTGAAATTCTATGCCGGCACCACACGGCATGCATTCCATTTATTCATATCTTATTTGCTAGAAACATACATCATGTTTCTAGCATACAAGGTCTTAATATAATATAATGTCTTAATGATTTTATGATAGCAATTCAATTATTGAAATTTTTTAAGTAAAGTAACACCTGTATATATTAGGAGGCAACGCTCTATTATCACATCATTAGACACTTAGTATAAGGGATATGTCTGACTGGTAACTTCCTCTGCATGGTGCAAATATCGTCACGCTCCGTCTGCCATCCGCCTGTCACATTAAACATTGCATGTAAACACTACGACGACCTCTGTGGCGCGGTGGGCTTAGGTCCGCCTGCGACGCAGGAGGTTCCCGCCTCGGGACAAATATTTGTACGATCTGCAGATATTTTTTCAGGGCTTTCTGGTCGTTTTCTATGTATAGTAAAAAATATCATAAGTATTAATATTGTATTATGTATATCAGTAATCTAGTACCCATAACACAAGCTCTGCTTAGCTTGGGGCTAGATGATGCGTGTGGATTGTCCGGCATTATTTATTTACTACTCACAGATCAGAATGAAGATACTTATTAGCTGACGAACGATCTAAAGAAACTGCGTTTCGGCAACACAGTAAAGTAATTATAATCGTGCTGTTGATTGAAATTTTTCATTCAATGCACAGCCCGAGTCAGAGGTGATGTTCGGTTCTAGAAACCTAGATATTTTTTGTATACCTTTGGAAATTTTGGGTTTAAATCCTCCTAATATTCCTTCTAATATTATAAAAGCGCGTTTGTAAGTATGGATGGATGTTTGTTAGTGAAATATAAATTTAATAATTAATTTACGGTTTGGCGTCATTATGATCACAGCAGAGCGCAGTAATTTGCAATAATTGTCGTTTTTGATCGCTTTCTTTTTTGACCTTGCTGTTGTCCGTTATTTTATCAGTTTTTGTTAAGTTTACATCCATAAAACGTCTTCGTTGCTATGAAATATCTTGGATTATAGAACTAAGTACCTACCTATAGAGACGTGAAATTTCGGGGTCTAATTATTTTTAAGCCTACCTAATGCATTATTAAGAAAGGATTTTATGGATTTTACGATGTTTCAGGCGTTATGAATTGGAAGTTCACATTTCTTCCCCAAGACAAGACTTTTAATTGATAAATATGTGTGTCTATGTTGTAGAATCAAATCTACGGCATAATGACGTCACGAAACGCATCCAAATTCGTGATTTATATTACATACGTGTTTCAGTCAATAGGCATATTTAAATTGTTAAAAGATACCATAATACTTGTATTGTGTGAGTATTATGTTTGTTATTACGACACGATTGATGATAGCGAGCCTTGGCAGTGAAATGAAAAGCGAAAGTTTAGCTGCGCGCGCGCCGCGCCGTGCGTGACGTCATCAGCTTCCGCTTGGGGCCATCATAACTGCGGGATTCGAGTAAATCTTTGAACTACTAATGCATGACGTGAGTAATTTATCATTGATAAAATTGACAACGGCGGCGGGCGGCGGCGCCGGGCGTTGCGAAGTGACCTCAGTAAACACGAATTTGATTTGACTACATATCGTAGTGGGAACTACATCTGATCAGTAGGTATGATCAAAATGTTTGTTCTGATACATCTACAAAGTTGACAGACGACAAGATGGTTATTTGTATAATTGGGATTACGGAGTTGAGAAATTACCTCAAGGGACGTTTTATTGAATTCGAAATAAAATACGAAAAAAACGAAGGGAAGTAAGTAAATACTTGAAGTAGGATAGCCACGAATTTCGGTTAATATCAACGAATAATTTTGACTATACACCCACTATATTTACTTCATCAGATCTATATGAGATAAGCCTTTCGACGATCGCTTTCTTTGTGGCCGTACTTTTATTGACAAACATAATTTTCGTGCGTGAATGTTGTAAGTATAAATGTTTCGAGGGAATCTTAATAGTACACGGTAACCTTTGCTTTAAAAGACTCTATAAAGAATAATTGCACGCACATAGAATGAGAAACCTCACGATGGAGCACACTTACCCACCAGAATACTTATTATTAAGCTTTACTTATATTATTAAAAATTTTACAATCTATAAAGTAAAAGTAAAAGAATAAAGTCCAGGTATTTAGAGCACAGAAGAGATGCATAAGAGCTATGTTTGGTCTAGGACGGACCGACACGTGCAAGGGTGTTTTCAAACAGTGGAAAATCCTCACTCTTGCTTCCCTGTATATATACGAAGTTGGAACCTTCGTCCGAACTAATCTTGAGCGATTTGACATGTACCCAGCTGGCACACGCCGTGAGGGAATACTACGTAATCACTCATGTAAAACTGCCTTATTTAGGAAGAGTGTGTTTGGAATGGCACCTACCATTTACAACAAAATCCCTTTGTCAATACGCTCCGAAGGTAATTTGATCGCATTCAAAAACAAATTGAATAAATTATTGGAAGAAAAAGTATATTATACCACCGATGAATTTCTAAATGACAAATTTTAATTACATTATTTATTTACTTTTGACATAGATTTTTTGTATATTTTTTTTTACTATTTATATTTATCATTGACATTAATTTTGTAAAACGTTAGATTACTTTTTAATTGTACTAAAAAAAAATTATATTATGTTAAGTAGGTACCGAATGCTGTAAGCCAGACCATGGCAGACTAGAGATACTAAATAGATTAATATAAGACCGATGTAAACATTACCACCTAGTTAACAGTAATAAAATTCATTTCATTTCATTTCATTTCATTTCATTTCATTTCATAAATTTCTAATATCCTATAGTTTGAATGTTGAAGATAATTTCAATGTCCATGAATTTAAGGAATGAAAAGTTGGTGATCTTCTAACACAAACAACAAAACTCTGCTAAAAATTGACTTCACATCCACTAACAAAGAAAGAAAGGAAGAATAAAAAAATATTTGGTTCACACCGATTTTTTACGACACATTCGCAAAAAAACCTTGAAAATATAAAAATTAAAATAAGCTAAATGTCTCCAGCATGAGAACCAAAATGGTTCTGCCTCAGCATAATGTTGCTCAAGAGGAGTCGAGAAACCCTATTTTGTTTTATGAGTGTAACTACTTAGTAAGTTATAGTGACTATGTTTATGGACAGTTAGACAGTAAGGTAGGTCGTCAGCCTGCAATCTCCGAGGAAGTGGTACGGAAGCCTCCGTCGTGCCATAATAATAGATTTTATGTAGCCAGCTGAGCGTTGTAAATAATACGTACTATGTAGCTGAGCAGTAAATAACCTGCATGAGGTGTCCCAGGACATGTTCCTAGGTAATCAGTATTCTCTGGTCGTACATAATGACACATAATAACTATAAAGTATATTGTGACAAAGTGGTGGTATCCATCATGACGGTTCTGTATTGGTTCCTACTCAGAAAACACTGTTTACTGCTTCTGTTACATAGGGATAGCGTCACTCAACAATTATTATAGGTAACTGCAGTGCTTCCATGCATACACACACGATACGAGAAAATGAGACGTATGTGTCGCTCAGAAAAGCAATGCTTGAAGTTCGTTGGTTTCGAACGAAATCTATTAGAGGAGATTTCAGTAGTATGCAGTTTTTTAGCATTCTTAGCAAAAATAGAGTTAAATTGCTAAGCTCCAGGATTGCAATTACATTGAAATTAGTTTTATGACTAAGAAAGCAGTGGAAGACAGAGGTATAATTTTAAATCCATAATATCCTATCCATCTATAGGCAAATAGATAGTCAAAATCTTACAAGGCGTGGTTTTGGCACACCTATTACTCAGTTTGGTGATAAGTTGGTAACTCCTCCACAAGGCTGAATACAAGAAACCTTTCAACAAATCCGTACAATCAAAATTTCAAATGATATTACGCAAGCAATAACAATCGCTGAACGTATTGTTTCAATTGAAAAATGTTTCAAAGGAAATGCCTATCAGCTGGCCTATAGCATTAGGTAAACGCTTGGATGCGCCTAAATAACAACGTACAAGTGATTTTAGTAATGAGAGAGTGATGTGTTCTACGCCCAATATCTAATGCCAGCAATGCATCCAGAAAGTAGACTTATGTGGACCATTTTTTTTAATCTTTAAAGCGGTCTGCTTCGGCTTTGCACGGGTATTTAACAAAAATTTAAGTTTCCATACGGAACCCCAACTTTTTTGAAAATGTTGTATACGAAAAATACGGAAAATTTATAGGTCCAGTAGTTTCGGAGTTTATTCAATTCAAACAAACAAACCAACAATCAAATCTTTCCTCTTTATATTATTAGTACCCATAGATACCTACCCTATACCAATAAACCTATTAATTTTTTTTTGTTTCTGCAAACAATTTACCATAATCAGTCTTGTCATAGAAACCAAGAAGTCTTTGGACGAAACTCGACCTGTAATATCGTTACATCTATAAAACGATACAATAAACTTCCGCAGCCGTTACCATAAATTTTCCCATTGAGTGGTAGGTGACCGAACTCTCCCTTTTGCCTTTGAAATTTGGTTATCATTACGGGAGTCCATATTGGGGTTGTTCATATCCACTTGTGACAGTGTAGCGTTCAGGCAGACATATCTAAAGCGCTTATAATGGACTTATGCGACTTATTACTAGTGGACGTACGCGATAAATGCATGATGAACAGTCTTTAATTCATAATGGACTGATATAATACTAGCTTTCGATCAGGCGCGACGAATACGCTATCACAGCAGTATAATTTTGATGTGTGATGGTTGTCTAGGTAATTAGTATAGACGTGCATAATCTTATGAGTTTATTGAACCTTACTTTTAAATGAGCGCTAAAATCGAACTGAAGCCGGATCTTGGATGCGAGGAAAGAAAGTAGACTTTGCTTTTCTGAGAATATCTACCGGTTTGAACCCAAGTAATACCTACTACTATAACTTAATTACTTAACTACCTGCCGAGGCATGTCGTGGCATTACGACATTATGTCGTACAGGATTTTACTACAAGCGCGTTGAAGTCTTTGGTATGGGAATTGTGTTTTTGATGTACAACATAATACCCGGCTATGGTATCAAAAGTAGCTTAGGTTTTGTTCCTGTATCTGTAGGAAAAGTGCAGTGCGAGCCCTTGAAGAAGAAACAAATAACCCATCAAAACATCTAAACTTCTAAATTTTACCAATTTAGGAAATTTTCAAAACTGTTTTGTAATGTACCTACTTCTTATTTGATACCACTTCTGACTCTTTGTAGGCTGTGTTGTATGTAGGTCTCTTTTAAAATTTAGACATTATAATTTCTACTTACCTACTGAAAATTTTTATGCATTTTTCAATCTCTTCTAATTTCAAGTTTATAGCTGTAGTGTATGCTGAGATATTTAAAATACCCATGCTTATTTAGGAGGTTTTTATTTAATAGCTATCCAAAATACATAGTAGTGTGGGGACTTTCTATCGATAACATTAGCATGAATTTTTAGTCAAAACTTCATAATGCATATTATTTGGTCGCCTGCGTGTGCTATTCAGAAAGCAAAACGGATCTACATCACTTTCGTTCGATCGATGTGTATTGTAGGGTTGTTCGGATAATGAGCGTATTTGCAATGATGGAAAAATGATAATTAACGACCTACGTCACCAAAAAGAATTTTGGAAAATTTATAGTTAATTTTTCTACCACCAAGGTGGTAAACAAGTATGCAACGGGCCTGATGGAAAGCGGTTACCGTAGCTTAAGGTCGTCATATTTATCCTATTGGTAATTAAAAATGTATTTTGATGGGTTACTGCCGAATTTACGAATCTGTCTAATCAAAAATCTATATTGTGCTTTTTCAATTCAATAATTAAGTAACACTTTATTATTATTCACGCACGATTATTAAACTATTTCAGTAACAATAATCACATACCTATGCACAATAATTATTTTAATGGAAACATTATTCAAATTAAACACACAACATAAAAATCTAAACCGAGAAATTTAAAAAAATATACATGCACCTGTTCATATGAATAGAAATAGAAACGTTTTTACTAAGAGATTACTTATTTTGATTGACATAAAAATAATAGTTTCTTACCACAGCGCGTTCAACTAAATATATTATAATGTTTAGAATAAATTAAAATTATTACTATGCTCGTGCAAATAATTGCTATGTATAATACCACTGTTTACGTGTTTTTATAAGTTATTATGTTATTATTCTAAGTGCAACGAATCCGAGAGAACTAGCTAATTTTAAAATAATGACTGCTGCTCATTTTCAAAGGTATATGGTGTGATACGTACATACTACTAATATATGTTATAATAAGCATTTAAGGACAATATTTTATTTTAGTGTTACGCCCTTCATGTTCCTTTGCAATCAAATTTAAAAAATTGCAATAATAGATCCATTCAAAACCATTCAAGTATACTTTGTGTAGCGAAAAATAAAATATTTTATTTTATTTGTTATATACAACACTTTATTTGAAGACCGATGAGTTGCTACGAGCGAAGATTCACCTACAACGAAAGAGGTTGCGGATTCGATTCCCGCCTTGGACAATCTCTTTAACGATCTGCAAATATTTAGACCGGGTGTTTTGGGTATTTTCTATGTAAAATTATTTTATTTTGGAATTGTAGAAAAACTTACAATTATTAAATAAATATATATAAAATAAAAATACAGGAGAGAGCATATTTTAAACTGAGGGCTATTTATAAAGTGTCCAAGTACCACTGGAATTTATATGGTATTTTATTACATACCGTAAACTACATTGTAGTTTTACATAAATGCATTGATAAAAGACGATTAAAGAAAGTGTAATATAACAAATTTCACACACAAAAAGAAACTAAAATATAAATAAACATTAAATGTGTGCAACATTTAAATGTAAAATAACTTTTAATATATATTTTTCTCTTTATTATAATTATATTTAGCATATCAGTCATCTAGAAGACAAGCCGGTCTTCTTCCGCTTAGCCTGTGGCTAGGATAGTGCTGTGAGGATGGTCCAGCATTATCTATTATTATTTAATTAACTATTATTTGGTAACAGAAGTAGGAAGGGAACTTACTAGTCTTAACCTCCTTACCCACCTTAAGTTATTAAACGCAATAATAATTGAGTAATTTTAAGGTTGACATAAAAACTTCACAATTAGATCGTATCTTTTTTAAATCATTAACCTCAAAAAAGTAAAAGCTAACCTTTCAACCCAATATTTAAGTTTTTCAGTTATTTTTACATAATGTACTTATATAATCCATAGCTAAATTAAACCGTTATTTGGTTTGTCGGTAAGCCTTTTATGTTATGTATATTAAAAAAATGTCTACCTAGTTAAGTAGGCAGTAAGTACGGCAACTTTCGACCAATTCACACCTTTGATTGTCAATTTAGCTGTCTTTAAGTTGCTTTCTGTATTTTCTTCGTAGGTAGTGTTTAAAACCATAGAGCTATTAACTCAACAATCGAACCTTTTTGTCAGTCCATTGTTAGCTTAGAAACTGAGTTTTTAGCTATCTACGAGTACCCTACGTCTATCTGCGATTGTTTATTGTCATATCACTCAGGACACGATATATGGTAAAAGCGAAATCATTTCCATCTCTACGAAAGGACCCTAGTTAGTTGGTTTAGTCATTAAGCCAAGTTTATACGGAACCTCTACATACTTATCAAGATGACAATGTATTTATTATAAACATTTACGGTATTATGTCTGGGTAAGTGATTTTAATATTTAATAATTATGGATATTTTACACGAGTAGGTACATTGTTTTCATAGGTTTTATATTTTTTTATAATAATAGAGCAGGCAACAATTTATAAAATTTAGGTTTTACATTTTTGTAGATATGATTATTCTTTGTGCATCAATGTAACATGTATGAACAATAGCACTATTGACAAGAAATATGTATTCAATCCTTACTTTTACGTTACGTGAATCCATCATCCTCAGTGTCATCGGCGAAAGTCACTTAGCACTTCCACGCACTGTCTAGTGCGAAAGGGACACAGTTTCACTTTATCGTTCTCTTTTACTATCGATAAGATACATAGAATGCAACCCTTCCTTAGAACTTCTAGTTTTGAAAAAATAAAGATGGCGCGGAGTGATGACAGTTGCAAATGGCGCCAATTTTGTATTTCGAATGTAACTTTCGCGCGCGGAACGTGCGTCTTCGACCAAGGCGCTCTCACTCTCACCCGAGAAGGTAAAGTGGTTTTTATTTTAACTATCCCCGCCGCTTGTTGAGCGGTTTGTATCGCATATGATCGTAAATATTTTATCAAAATTATACACTTACATATTTAGGGCAACGGAAGGATATAGGCCAGGTCTTGCTATAATTAGGTATACAATATGGTTCCGACTGGTATTAATCATCATGATCAGTCCATGTGAGTCCATGGCTGGACACATGCCTTAGCGCCCTGTCTTAATGCATTCGACCTTTCGGCTTTCGACTGGTATTGATGTGGATCAATTGAGCTATCTGCAGATTATTTACAAAAATCTGCAATTAGCTATATTGTTTCAATTTTCTATTGTAAATACTACCTCTGATATGGTTCTGTTATTTAATTGCAATTTTATTTGTTAATAAAGGTTTTAAAATTATACGTCTATCTAGCTGATAGATAAATAGAAGTAAAGTGTGGCTTCAGTTAGTGAACATACATGCAGCTAAAGCGTCACACACTCACACACAAGTCAAACAAAATGAGTCAAACCCATTCCAAACATTCAGTTGATTAGTAATGTATTTGTCATACAAATTACAAAAATCTAAAATTGCTAGGAACAGAAGAACATGTAGGTATAATAGGGTACAATTGTGGGTTGACCGCAAAAATTTAAAACAATGTAGCGGAGCCAGCGCCTTCCTCCGCAAACAAAATAATTACGTATGTTGAATAATAATAACGTTTATTGAAAAATATTTAAGACTTAAAATTATTACATGAAGTTGATCCCCACACTAGGTTATCCTAGTAGTCCTTAAAACAAAATAAGAAACAATTGAGCTAACTGCAGACTGTTGCAAACATTATACAGGTAACTGATCCATATCAATACCAGTGGGAAGTGTACCCAAGACGCTGGCTGCATTGCCTCGCTGTATGGCAATACTGATGTGCTGCGCCAGATACTGACCAGCTCTCGGGTCACACGTCGCTTCGACCAGACGCTGATATAATTAAAACATAGATAAGAATCAAAGTAATGGTATACATGACAAGGTAACTTATTTAGTTTTATTGGGTTTAGTGTATTATAGTCGTATTACACGGTTTATGTTTATACCTATGTTTTTAATTGAAGTACCTACTAGTACTTATCCTTAAAAACAACGCACATAATGGGACTGCAATAATGAAGAGCCTGATCGTAGACTCAGTTATAATGCAATCGTTATGTATCTTTAGATAGGTACAAGGATGCCAAGTGTAGCAACAGTTAGGCGTTTTAGGCAACACCTGATTAGTATCCAATAACTTCCATTCACTATTAAAAAGATAAGTAAATTAGTGATGTGCACACAGAAGTTACCGACATATTATGCAACTAGTGGGACGCCGCGGTTTCGCACAAGCAATTAAAAAAAAAATTACACGTTGGGTAAATTTTTTTGAATTATTGAAGTTTTCATGCGAGTACCTAACTTTTTGAAAATATTCTAAAGCTTATGTTCAGGGATAATGTAGGATTCTAATGGGCAAAGCTTTTTTCAAATCGGTCCAGTAGTTTCGCAACCTATTCAATTCAAACAAACAATCAAATCATTCCTCTTTATAACATTAGTACAGATTAGTCTAGGCTAGATTTCTAGGTTACACATGTGCAACTACGGAAGACAAATCTAAATATGAAAGGCATTGCATTCGACATTAAATTGATATACGCTGGGGTTTTTATGTTTTATATACATATTAAGTTGAAGTAATTATATAAATATAACTGCAGGGTTTGCACAATCGTTCCACATAAAGGTGATATAAGAAGCGGAAGATCCTGGCCAGTCACAGCTCGGACGCAATAAGCAATTCCATTCTAGATCTTGATACAAGTTGTAACATGAGCTATTCTATATGCAGCTTGGTAGGAAATATAAGAGGAAACGTCAAATAATGCGTTATATAGAGAGGCATTTTTGTAAACGGCGGGTTCATGAGTTTTTTGCTTCTTTTTAAGTTTTATGAATTTTGTGTACCTATCCTCTGTGTCGTATATAAATAAATATATTTGATATGCTATTTATTTGATGTATGTATAGGGTGATTGGTAGCTGAGTACAAAGCTTGAAGTTGAAGCTAGCGCAATCCATTTGGGCCATGGTTATCTAAAACAAAAACGATGTTTGGCCATTCATCTTTTACCTAATTTGTGATGGATTATTCGAAAAAACCCAAGATTTTATAGCTAATTGATAATATCGGCGAATCAGAATAATATTTTTATTATTTTATTTCTATAAAATAATGTGTAAACCATCTAACAAAACATGTTTTGATGATTACATTCTCAAGACGGCTGTCCAGCTCATTGGACATAAATCTAAGGAAACCCTTGAACAATTGTTGTTAAGATGCATTGCTTATGGACCTAATGTTCTAATATTTTACATTCATAATATATGTGTATTATATCATTATAATGATCTAAAATTTAATTTTATAGCATAAGACGGGGTAACGACGGAAAAGAAATAGTTCACTAAGTCAGTGGTATAAAATAAAATAACACAACTTGGCATAAAAACTACCAAATTATAATTTATACAGCTATATAATTATTGATTTCGGTATTATGGATAAAAAAGTATGAGCGTGTAAAAAACCCGGGTTTCAATGGAAGGGCCCAATCGTTGCATAAGTTAAGTTTCATGAAATTATAACTAGATGTCACTTGTAAAAGTGCTCTAGATCGCGCAAGAAAGCAAAGATTTCAACGACCTTCGTTGCATTGGTCTTTTCGGAAAGGTTGGGCAGTAATAAATAGTGTTGCAAGAATTCTTTTGGAAATATATTTTGCTTGAATGATAAAATAATGAATGGTGAGTGTGAGTGTGACCTAAAAAAACAAACTCTATATGGTATGGTATGATAAAGTAAACCCACATTGCGACGGGGCTGTAAGGGCAGGTACCCTACACGTTGAAGCTACGTGAAAATGGTCTTGGTAAACTCTTTAATCTCTTTTAGAAAAATTATAATTTATTCACAGATTTTCAAAAAGCTTATAAGTTTCGATAGAGAGTCGACATAAACTTTTTTTGGAGCCAATCGGTCCTGTTTTTTATACTAAATAATATCTATGTATATATAAAAGAAAATCGTATATAACTCAAGAACGGCTGAACCAATTCAAAATTTGTGGAGAGGTAGCTAAGAACCAGGAGACGGACAAAGATTACTATATGGGGCGTCCCACAGCCATGCCACATGGAGGAAAAGTACCATAAGACTTCATTTTCATAAAAAAAATACTGTATTCAAAGATTTCAGAAGTTGATATGACAAAAATGTATTTCCGATGGTTAAGTGTTTGTACCCAAAAACTGAAAAATCGGATTCATAAATACCAAGGAATTTGAGTCGTTTTTAGTTTCTGCAATACAATAAAATAATATTTTCCCGTAAAACGCATAAAAAGAAGCATAATCGACGATAATTTAAGTATTTTTGACTTTACTTGGCCTCCAATTTTGTAACAACAAGATTGTTGAAATAAACGCAGAAGGTAGAGTTTCGGAAATACCTACCTCGAAAGGTTAATATCAAATTACCTACTAAACCTCAAACCTCAAAAGATAACTGGTGATGACGATGATTAACACACTTACTATGCATTAATTTAAGTACATAGACATGTTTAATGGTTATGTCTACCACATTTAGTGGGATTCCACTCAGCTTGTCTAGTCAAAGTGAACCCTTTTTCAGAATCTACTTGGTGACTAAGCCTGCGAAAAAGTTTAGCTCTTTTAGAACGATTAAAATTTTTGTCAATTTGGAACAGTATTTTCATGAATAATCTAATTATTTTAAAAAGCTAAAAACTGACATTAACTCTTAATTTTACAATGTTTAAGTTTTGCAGGATAAATACTAGTCCTTTAGGAAATATTTTTTATACAACAACTCGCAATATTTGTTATTCAATTGCAAACAAATCATCCATGAATCACGGAAAAATCGACAAACATACATAAACCCGAACATAAAAGCGTCTGCTTTTTTTTTCAAATCGGTGTAGTGTAGATCCATCAAACTGATCTAAAATAGCGTATATAATTACTTAGATGCAGATCTTCTGAAATAATAAATACGCTACATTTTTACAAACTTGATAAAAATAGGTAAAAAGCTAAACAAAGATGTCAGCGGTACTAGCGCACATAACAACATCAAAAAACGCTTAGTGCACTTTTAGAGAACGCTGCTGGTTAAATTTTAAGTCTTTCTCTCGCTGGAAAAACAGTAGGTAAAAATATGAGTAATTTTCTCCTTTCGTTACTACTAGGAATGATCGGGAATATTTTTTCCCGATTATTCCTAGTAGTAACGAAAAACGCTTAGTGCACTTTTAGAGAACGCTGCTGGTTCAATTTTAAGGCTTTCTCTCGCTGGAAAAACAGTAGGTAAAAATATGAGTAATTTTCTCCTTTCGTTACTACTAGGAATGATCGGGAATATTTTTTCCCGATTATTCCTACCCTGGTCGTAGGTAGGAATAATCGGGATTTTTTTCCCGATTGTTCCTAGTAGGAACGCAAGGGGTAGGGACAATCGGGAATAGGCGGAATAAACGAGCAAAGAAACGACAGCTAGCAAAACAAATCGTAGGTACGGAACCCTCCCCTAAACTGGATTTTAGATAATTACATCCTCCAGTCCACATTAGTTTGCGCCACATAACAGCAGCCACCGCAAGCACGACATATATGTCGACAGTGTTGTCAACACTAAGAATGTGCTAAACATTACATACCCAATTGTTATAATGCACACAATCTTTGCGCGAAACAGGGCGAGACGCACGGAAGATGTGACCTCTGTTGCAAAATAAAGTCTATTGTTTGTGACATATGGTTTAGTTTTAATGGATCTAGAGGTTTTACTGTCGTTATCGGTCAGTGACGACAGTCTTTGTTTCAGAGATTGCTAATCGTTGTTGTAACTAGATTCTAATATTCCTTTACTTTGCTCTCTATAATATATGGTATGTTGCCGTGGGGTCGCGGCATTACGATATCAACTCGCATATTCAGAAGTGTTTCAATTTCCTTATACACTTCAACGTCCGTAGGTCCACACCACACCATAAAAAATTGAGGCGACTTACGTTTTGGGTACATGACCCACGGGTTCACCCAAGTGAAAAAATGATTTCAAGTGGTTATACTATTGAATAAATAAATGAATTGCAAGATTTGTGTAATTAATAATTAATTATATTTAAATGCGAATGTTAGTTTTTACTAGTAGTTAATTCTTCACGCAAAAAGTACAGAACGGATCAGGCAAAAAAAAATTAAAACAAATGTCGATCTAGACCTTTTATTTTACAGACATTTTATTCCGTAAATGAGTTCCCATGGAATATTAAATAACCTTTGAACGTCCCGAAACGTGTAAAGCCGGGAGCAGAAAATAAATACGTTCCGATGACTCAAAATGATTTCTCACGTCACCCTAAACAGGAAAATACGTTAGTTTGTTATTTTGTGCTTCTATACCTATATTAATATGAAACATTGTAATAATAGAGTAGTATTGATAAGCATAACGTGCGAACAGTTTGTAAATTAGTTTTGATAAAAGTCGCTGTATTTAACCGAAAATGAATAAACCTGCAATGCTTGTGCTGGTAAGTTTTTGAGTTCTTAATGATTTATATTAATTTTTAACAAATGTGAGCATTTTGTTGATAATTTAATTACATTACTATGTACATCGGTATTGTCATAAAATACCTAACACTACTTGCTATTCTCAGATTAAAAAAATCGCACTATCTGGAGTTTCTTTCATCTAAGGATTGTAGTGACGATTCTGCGACGAAATCTACCTTTGTCATAAAAGTTTCTTTATTCAGACATTAGTCCATACATTACACATTACATAAAAACAAAATCAATACACAAAACACAAAATAAAAATCAATCATTTAACTACTTAATTAAATTTAAATTTAAAGCAGCCATTCAACAGAATCCTAACCTAAAGAGTCTAAAGAGTTAGGACCCTGTTGAAAGACTGCATGATGGGCGAAGCAAATTTGCTGCCTACCTGTAGGATGGTGTTGGTACTGCCCCATGTTCTGTGAAGCAGCGAGGCTGTCTTCTTGCGTATGATGGCGTGGAAGCCATCAACCTGAGCCTCCGCAAACATTGTGGATGTGCTACAGAAACGGGGCAGCCCCAACAACATCCTGAAGGCGTTATTATATTGCACACGAAGGGCATTGAGCGATCTTTTGGTAAAGCTAGCCCAAAGGCTCCCGTGTAGAATGATTGGCAGTAGGCTTTAAAGAGTGTGATTTTAACTTGCCTACTGCAATGAGAGAACCTTCGCGCCAGCATATTACTACGGACCGCCAACGCCCTCCGTTCTCGTTCTATGTCTATGTCTATGTCATAGCTTGGAAAGCCCAAACAAATATTGGTTAGGTTAGGTAGCAGAATTGGGAACTTCTGTGGATCTGTTTTTAGGGTTTTGACATCGGTTTCAAAACCCTTATAGAATCACTTTGGGTCTGTTTTGTGTTTTGAATCCTTAATATCTCCGAAACTACTGCAGCTTGAATTTTGAAATAATAATACATTTTGTGCGCCCGTACAGTTTTATAGAAAAATAAATGAAAATAAATAAAAAATCAACATGAAGATTTTCAATACAAATTTTGAAATCGAAATTTTAAATGGGATCTACAAAGTCGAAAGTTGTATCAAATGAAAGGTACTTGTTTGTAGATTTCAAAATAGTTTTTGAAATTTCGGTAGATTTTATACTTTATAAAATATTTTGAAAAAAGTCAAAAAAATGACCGTCCCCCCCCCCCCCCCCCCTATCTCCAAAGATTGCAGAGCGATCAATGTGAAATATACCAAGTGTTTGTAGATTTGGATCTATATTTTGAACGAAAAATATAAAGAAGTCTTTAATAATAATAATTTTTGAAATATGGTCAAAAAGGGAGGGGATAATTTTCTAAAGGGTGAAGTACCCCACCGAGTGGGGTATCAAATGAAAGGTATTGATTTGTATATCTCAAAACAGTTTTTAAAATTTCGATAGATATTACACTTTTTGATATATTTTGACGCCCCTCTAACTCCGAACTTTGCAGAGCGATCGATGTGATATGTACGAAGTGTTTGTAGATATGGATCTATATTTTACAGGAAAAATATAGAGAAGTGTGTCATAATAATACTTTTAAAAATATGGTCAAAAAGGGGGGCGATATTTTTAAGGGTAGACTACGCCACCGAGTGAGGTATCAAATGAAAGGTATCAACTTGCACATTCTAAAACAGTTTTTGAAATTTCGATTTAAATTTCGGTTTTAAACTTTTCGAAATATTTCGAAAAATGTCAAAAATTACCATTTACCCAAAATCGAAAAAATATTGTAGGTACCTACCCACTTACCTAACCACTAATCTCTGTAGTATCTGCAATGGGTAGTTCCACAGCGCTCCAAGAATTTTTGAGAAAAGTAATGTATCCTGGATAATCCACACAGCATCATTTAGCCAAAAGCTAAGCAAATCTTGTGTTATTGGTACTACTATGATATCTGTTATACTTAATAAATTATATGTATCACATTAGATGATTTATTTTTGTGTACGTAGAAAAGGACTAGAACACCCGAACAAATAATCTGCAGATCGTACAAATATTAGTCCCGAGGCGGGAATCAAACCGCCACCTCCTGCGTCGTAAGCGGACCTTGGCCCACCGCGCCAAGACGTCGTCAATATACCGTCAAGTACCTACTTATACGACAAAAGTTCAAAACCGCGCGAGTTACACTCGCACTTGTCGTACTTGTTTGATAAGTATGTATGTAGCAGTAACGTTACTGAATTAAATGTATGCATTACAGATCATCATCGTAGTCGTAGGACCTTCATGTGGTAAGAAATTCAAAAACATTTTCGTACAATTTTTTTTTCAATTCAGTTAAGTCTTATGTCTAATCAATGAGGGATGGCATAGATGTCTATAGCACAGGCTTTTCAAGCCTAGCGTAGACATCTAAGGCTAATCCAATACAATCAACGCATGTAAATTATATACACTTAGATCATAAGTAACATACATTTGATTGTTTTTGGAATTACTTGTCAATTATCTTAAGCAATAAATAAATTTCAATTCATTTCATTTCATTTATTTTTATATTTAAACAAAGAAGTCAAACAGGGATTTTCGGTTTTGGAAAATGCCTCGTTGTGCTTCAAACTACGAACAAGAAGGTTTCAAGCATGTTTCAAGCTTTTTTATAGGATGTGTTGTAATTCTCTAAGGTTGTAATGTGTTGTAATGATGTGTTTTCCAATAGACAAAAAACCTTAGAAATCAAATGGCTCATTAAAGGAATCTTTCACGGAAAAATATAGGTTGAAAAGCGTCTAATGTCATGGCAACCCATATAAGATCTATAACATATTATCTTCGCCATCGCGCCATCTTTTCAGTTTTGTCGAGCTACTTTGTGACACAAATAAAACGCCTCCGTAATTTACAGGTACCACAGAAGAAGTGCATCCAGATTGTAAAGGTCAGGCTTATTGTGATCATAAACCAACTAATTATGATGAATACGGCGTTGAAATAGATACATACTTCAGTAATAACAAGGTTAGTGCAAATATTTAAAGTGTATATCGCATTACTAACGTGTACTCGTCCCAGAGGTTCCTATGTAATAACTGATCAACAATCCCGTTAAAAATATCAATATGTGGATTAGAGGTACAAAAAACATCACGAAGGTATGTTGTTCATAAAATGGTGGAAAATACTTTCCCGCCAGTTTTTTGAAGCAGCAGAAAAAACTAAAAAGCAAATAATTAAAACTTAAAATATGTTGTAATATAAAAGACTAATATTAATGCTGGAAAATCTACCCAGTTTATAGATGTAGACTATGATGTGTTACCTAAGATTTGGATTTCAGTACTGGGTTAGAGGGTACGAAAAGAACACTCGTCTCAGAGACCTGCAGCCAAGAATCGTGGTAGACCCGGACAACTGCGGATATGTTGAAGAAGTGAGTAGCAAAATAACATCATTATAATAATCTATAAATATTAATTCTTCCGAATCATAGATGTTATTTACAAAAAGCCAAACAAAATGCAATAATGGAATTGTTTGCTGAAAACTGCAAACAATCTTGGATCTCTTCATTATAAACGTTAGCGGGTTAGCTACGAACCCGTACGTGTTGGAAGGACACCAACGTTTAATCTCTTAACGAGGGACTTCATCAGGGAAGGGGCTGCTTACATCGCGCCCGTATCACTTTTATGTGCAAACTGAAAAAAAAATCTAGAGGAAGCTCAACTTATTTATGCTAATCTAAAATGCGTTGTTAAAAAAATCCTGGACGACCTCTGCGGCGCGGTGAGTGAAGGTCTGCCGGCAATGCAGGAGATTGCGGGTTCGATTCCCGCCTTGGGACAAATGTATGTACCTACACAATGAAAATTTTTGTTCAGGTTGTTCCGGACGTTTTCCATGTAAAATAAAAATTATCTATCTATAAAATGAATTTTATTTTATATCAGTCATATAGCCCATGTAACACAAGCTCAGCTAACCTTGGGGCTAGATGAGGCTGTTTGAATTGTTGAGCATTCTAAATAAATATCTTATAATTACACAATTTTTTTGGCTTCCACAGACTTTTGTCACATCTAGTTTATTAGGTATATGAAAATGTATTTCTTTCCAATATATTTTCAGATACACCAACCTTATACCATTCAAGTGAACGGGACGAAGCTGGTGGTCCAGTCTCCATATCTAGAGCAGAGGATCAAAATAATCAAGTGCCTGTAAGTTTTCGACTTACTACGCGCGAGTTGCTCAAAGGACTATATCAGGATAGCTGTAGAGGTTTTTGCATAGTACAAGTTGGGGCAAGGTGTGAAGGAATATATCAGAAATAACAGGATTCATTTGAAAAACTTTTAGGAATAAATTACGAAAATACTCTACGTTGTATTGAATTTATTTGCAGGTTGTATAATAATAGATTGATATAAGGAAACTGAAAAGCAAAAACTTAGCGTTACTATACTTAAAAATTTCAAGTAATAAGCATTTGGCCATTCATTTTAAAATGAAAAGTCTTTGAAAAGCAGTTTTAAAACGCAAAAGTCCTCCTACTTTCTAATTTATGGTTGTTTTCTAGTATAACTAATACTTCATTGGTCCATCAGCAGCTTCGTCTACTTATTACCATAAAATATGTGACTAAAATGTGTGGAAAAGTGTACAAAACTTGGAACGACGACAATCTAAATGTTTCCCTCCGATTTTCTTTGTCCTTTTAAATGTCATCTCAAACGTGAGCGACATTTACCGCAAGATGTGAAAGAAAATTAGAGAGTTCCTACTTTCTTAATAATTAACATAAAACTCTTCGTTATTATAATATTATAGCTGAATTATGGTTTTGTGCTTCGTGTGATGTGGCTAACGAGTTCTTGAGTGGAGACCGCGACTCTGCAAACGTAGTGCGGAGCGTACTAGACTACGTTTGCAGTTGAGACGGCATGATGTCCTATGAATGACTGCAGGCGGTTTCTGGATGTGGCAACCTGAAGACAGAGCGCTGCTGTGGCGCTCATTAAAGCGAGGCCTTGTCCAGCAGTGGGATAGTATCGCTTGATGACGATTATGATGATTTTGTAGTGATTTTTTGAAACAAGGTCTCCGTGACGCAGCGGGTTCGATTCCCTTGACAAATTTTATCAGAATTTGCTGACCTGTAGGCCTAAGATGCGCGCCACGAGAAGCGTTTCTCGACTCGTTATCTCGTGAAAAATGGCGCTATCTCGATTTCTCGACTGATGCTAGGATGCGCCACCTTTATTCATCTCGTCTCATCACGTGAACGATTTAAGTGAATGTATATCTTATCTGTGGTCACCTTTCTCGTCAAACGCTAAGATGCGCGCCACATTTTCTCAACTTCTGACAGTTTAGCGCGGGAAGAACTCTCGTCCTTCAATTTGAGCACGAGAAAATTGACGAGAAGATATTCATGAATTTTTCTTTGAATTTTGTTGGTTATCGCGGTTCCATGTGAACATGTTAATACTAGAGAGGAACGGAAGAGATGTTTTGCTTGTGACCCTCTGGATGTCCCCGATTCTGAGTTTCATCGACTATGGCGCATCAATAAACCAATTAAGGAATATTTCATTTCCCGGTTAACGGCCGATTCGGAGCCGCAAAATAGTTCTGGCGTACCTGCTCATATAAAAGTGAGTACCTACCTACCTAATTCTAACCCATCTCGGTTGTAACCTATAATGCCATCGCTTGCTGACTACAATTTAGGTACCAATTAGGTACTTGGATACATACCTACATATATGCTTACATAATTTTATCTTGTTGTAGGTTCTGCTGCAATTTTAAGCGAACGAGATCAACGAGAATAAAGCTCTATAAAGCCTACGTATATATATTCAATTTCTATGCTGGTAAAGTTGTGGCTGCTTGTAACTGCAAGAACAAGTGCATGCTACTGTTTTAACCTCTGAACGGCATTGCAGAGTGCGCAATGGTATAGAGCGTACTAATGGGTTCTTAAAGGGCAGTTTTAGATGCCTAGGCGACTGGAAACAATGTTGTCACAGGATCCTATTAGAAGAAGGGAAATTGGGAGAGCACTTGGATGCTGTGGAGCCGGCACCAATGCAGACACTATTCAAACCCTTTTTAATGCATTGATAATTAAAATAATACACATTGTTTTTTTTTATAGGTGATATTATTTTATTTTAATTGCATACTAACTTATCTTATATTGACTTGTAATAATTTAATTTTTACCAATAATATGTCTATCTGTCTACTACATGATATTATTCTAAGTACTACATTTGGTGTGGGGTGTTGGGTTGGCTTGATGATGATGATTACCGTCTGAAACAAAGATAGCATTATAGGTAGAGTTTGTAGGTAGAGCGGATGAATAGTTAGGTAAGGGTTAATGATGCTGTCGGGATTACCTAGCTAATTTCAAAGTCAAGCCTAAGATTTCTAAGTCCGTTTTCCCTGATCAATTGAGCTAGATGATTTTGGCTTTAATGGATTGAATAACAAACATATTTTAGGTCATATGAAACAAACAATCACTCGGTAGCGTGTTTAATAAGTTCAGACAAATCAATACGAATGTATGTACTTACTTACATATTTTCTTGGCCTTGTTGTAAGATTGGTTGAGGCAAGTGCATAAGGAAACATACTATTGCTAACATACATATATTTACTATACATAAACTGCACTAATATTTTATTTTTACTTACGTTTTCGCGATGCCTTCTTGCAATCGGTACAAAAAGTTGAGGCAGGGTTTGCGCGCAAATGTTGAAATAGTTTCTGTTTTTTTTTTAGGAATTTGTTCCGTTTTGTCACCATTCTACCATCGATTCTGCCAGTGAAAATGTTCAAACTACCAATAAGGAGGTGAAAATTATGAAGGTTATTCTAATTCTTCCTAGCAGCATACTAAAACCATAAACAATTGAATGAAATAAACGGGTATTCGTCTGAGTGGCTATCTCTACGCGAGAAGAACTTCTCGACAATGAGTATTATGTATCTCGTGGTGCGCATCTTAGAGTAAACGAGAAAATAACTGACGACGACTAAATTACTCGTCTCGCGCGTGTCGTCTCTCGTGGCATGCATCTTAGCCCCACTGGTGTTCTGGGTGTTTAGGTTTACTCAGAACACCAGAACCCATATAAACAAATAAAAATATATCTATAAATTTCATGTTTTATTTATAACAATTGTCTAGTACGGCCATAACACAAGCTCTGCGTACCTGAGGATAGATAAAAATAACAATGTCTACAACTAACTGACTAATTGACAACTAAAATGTTATCAATTAGTCAAAATATAAAAAAAAAATGTGTTAGTTATAAATAATAAAAATTGATTCAGCGACCATCGTTTCGATAGGCGTTTCAGTTAACGGCGTAATAGCGAAGAGTCTCGATCAGTATCTCAAGAGACTCTCGATAAGTTGGATCAAGGATCAGATCCAAAAGGTGGTAATCTTGGACTCTGCGCGTATCGTCAGGAAGTTCCTCTCTCTGCAACCCTAGTCACCGCCACTAGACCGTAACTTCGCGGTCGGTGATCCACCGTTTTGATAACTTTTTTACTGATGAGTTATTTTTAATAATCTGTTGTATTTTCTATGGTAAAATGTATTTTACAGCGAGATATATAAATAAATGAAATAAAATAATAATAATTATAGCTAGGTGGTATCTCTCCAAAAATTTTGATCTGACATAGATTCCCTATACAATAGCATAGTATATTATTTTATTAAATAATTATTTATATATTGTTACAGTGACAAACAACAATCGTGTTTCGATGAACAGAAGGCCCGGCAAGACAACATAGACACAGAATGTGACGAGAGCTACACCACCATCACTCTATACATCTACGAAGACGGAAAAATACAACCCCAGGAGTTCAATATCCCTGTTAGCTGCGCTTGCAAAGTTCACTTCAGGAATTTTAAGAAATAGAGATCATTTTTAACCGACTTGTAAAAAGCTTCTATGTATGTTTGTATGTTCGACAATTATAAACTTTGGAATTCTTTTGTCACTAGAGAATATACTCGAAATGGACCCAAATTATATGGTTTTTGTTTATGGTTAGTATTTCTCGAGCAAAACTTAAAAACGGTTTAAAATTGAGAGGTTCGAAGTTTTTTTTGAATAATTGACCTATGTTTATATTAATAAAACTGAATACAATGAATAAAATAAACGTATCAAATAATTGTTTTATTTAATCTATGATCATAAGTAGAGGATTGGTTATTGATCGTCGGTTTCCGTTACACCATTCCATCTTTTGTGCTTTATGAGATGAGGCGAAATGCAGACAATAAATGTTTCAACTTTTTTTGAAGAAACTGTCAACTAACCGCTTACAAGATGTTTTTATGTTAACATCTACTTTGAAAAGCAGACTCAGACTATCCTCAGGATATTACCGATACCACAGTATACATACTATCATATAAAGCAAGGTTAAATAAAATATTATTATCCAATAGCCTTTTGTGTAGTGTTTTCTAAAAAAGTCTTAATTAATTTTGCATACGTACTTTTATACTGAAGCTGCCAGTATGAATAAAATGTATAAGTACAGTAAGTAAGTAAGTAAATTAATATTTTGCAGATAAAACACACAGAAATTAATATGGTTGTTCGTTTACTTACTACAAAGTATCAAAATGTAAACTTAACTAGAAATAACAATCAAAAGTAAAAAAGTAATGTAGAGGCACCTATTAATAACTATGATTACAAATACGATATGTTTTATCGAATATTCCTATTAAAATACAGGCTAAGTATCGTCGCCAGTGGCAAGTTGGTACACCAGTTGTTTTTAGATCAACATCAACATCACCAGCCTATAATAGTCCACTGCTGGACATATGCCTCCCCTAATGAGCGCCATAGATGGCATCATTATTTGGGGGTTATTGCCCATAATCCCCACGCTGGGCATGCGGGTTGGGGATCGCAGTTCGGTGTAGTTGTTCTGCAGAAGGCGCTGCTGCCCGCCCCCCGGTGTGTTTCCCTTAGTCGCCTCTTACGACACCCACGGGAAGAGTTGGGGTGGTGAAATTCTATGCCGGCACCACACGGCTTGTGATGTTGTGTGATGTGTGTTGTTTTTAGATGCTTGGTGATATTTTACGTTCATAATTATGTAGATCTATTTTGCGTTCAGAGAATGCCGGACAAATAAATAATAGAGATACCGGTGTAGAGCGGTTAACTCCTAGTTAATGGATTTCCACAGCCTATAGCTTATTTAGCTCCTGCCAAAAATATATAAATTTCGTAGTTAACTTTAGTTAGTACCTACCACTAAATAATAAAAAAGTTCCAGCTCTACTTCTCTACAAATTTATATAATAATTTGATATATTTGTAAACATGCACTCCTATCATTACGGGCACACCCAATGCAGTAGAGCTAATGCAATAATCTCTTGGATGGTGTAGCTTAGAAGAGGAAGTGTAGCTTAGAAGATGAACTAAGAAGAAACAACTTTTCAGGTATAGAAAACACCCAGAACATCTGCAGGTCGTACAAACATTTGCCCCGCACCTACAATCTCCTCTCGCTCTTAGATATTCGCCCGCTGCGCCACAGAGGAATATAATTTTGTGAATACATACACTGAACCACTCACTGCACTAACATGGAAGTCAGGGTGGGTGTTAATTGAACGATAATTAACTGGACGATCAGTTTATTTACCGACTGCGCAAGGAAAGTTACATTTTAAGTTACATAACTTGACGGCTTCCCTGGTTTGTTGTAAATAAGTGCTGGTATATGTATAAAATATTTGTTTAGGACCTGGAAGTATTGTTATTTTAAGTATTATGTTTAAGTTTGTATTTTCCTTGTATTCTGCTAAACCTTAGATAGGTAAGTTGCACTTGCACGTTTTTCTAATAACCTATTAATAACATTTTTAGGCAATATTGCTTGGATGATGTAATTTTGACGACCACTGTGGCGCGGTGGGCGAAGGTCCGCCTGCGACGCAGGAGATTGCGGGTTCGATTCCCGCCTCGGGACACATATTTGTACGATCTGCAGATATTTGTTCAGAGGTTCTGGTCGTTTTCTATGTATAATAAAAAATATCTATCTATTTAATAATATTGTATTACGTATATCAGTCATCTAGTACCCATAACACAAGCTCTGCTTAGCTTGGGGCTAGATGATGCTGTGTGGATTGTCCAGCATTATTTTTTAATTTTTTATTTTATGTAATGTTTTACATAAATTACAATAATGCAGCCCGGCAGAGCCTACCCATTTGCTCCTTTGTCGAGATCCTAAGTATCCCGACTTAGGATCGCGACTCGATCGATGACGTTCGGGCTGTTAAAAAATATCAAAGCATCCGGCCGAAGCAAAGCATTGCCGTGCAGCGAGACTATGCAGCCAGCATCAGCGTTCAAAGGAACGCTTCCGACTGGTAGAATAAACTATTTACACTGCGGATACACTAAACTTAAAAATACACAAACAACAACTGATGTACCCGTTTACAAATACGGCTCTATCTCAGCATGAGTTGGATGACTAGCAAGCTAACATCTAACGCTGGTCTTCAACCAGCGCCTCTTGTTGGCAAGAGGGTTATTCCAATATTTACAAATAGGTATTATATGACTATTCTACACAAACATTTCTTACGTCGTAACTTAATTAGGCACGTTAGTGTTGCGAGACGACGCCGCGACGTCAGCACTACTTTGTCAGAGGAATTCCCGGCTCATGCTCATTCTCTATACGTCATTGTCTACGATTTCTTAACTTATATATACCTAAGTTTACCTTATTTTCCTGTATGAGTACCTACTTAACGCACACAGGCACGTTCAGCTAGTTTAAGTGCTAGTAGGAAAACGCACACATACATAGTTGTAGTCAATGGTTCAAAAGACAGAGTTATAGGTTTCTGATGATGAATAGCGACAATTTTTGCTATTTCCATTAATAATTAGTGATAGAGCCGTAGTTGATTTTGATTATAAATAATTAGCCAATAGCGATTAGCATCGTGAGACTTGCCTCTATCAGTGGCCAAGTAGGTATAGGAATTCTATCATATCTTACAAACTTTCAACTGTTCAACTTTTTTAACAACTTTCAGTTATTTAACAAAAGCTTATTAAATATTTTATAAGTAGGTATTTAAAATAATTGCAAACAACTGCAATTTTATTCAAAAAGAAAATTTTGTACGAGAAACCGTGTCTCTAAAATGTAAGCCGTGTTTCGCAGAAGCGTTTATGAATATTTGATGAAACTCCTTGTACGTGTACGTGAAAATATTTAAGAGAATTTTGAATTTCGAATCGGAAATATTATACCGTATTTGATGCTGTCGTGCTATATGTCAAAAACGTTTAATCAAATAAACAATGATAGACAATGATAGACATAAACACAACATCATCTATCACAAAGATGCTGTTAAGGGTATCTGATAAAATAATTACAATACGACGACAATCTCACGACGAAAACGCGCATCCAACTAATTGCGTACTTTTTGTACCGCAATATGCGTAGTCAACTAAAACCACAAAAAACCAAGACGTCTCATGCCATGCATACAAAGACGCATCTTGCGGCTCCTCGTATTTCGTTCATACTAGGTAGATATTTACTTGAAACATGATACCTTGTCTACCTCACAATTAAATACAGAATACAGACGCTCAGTGCGAATTTAGACCTCAGGGAGATCGCGCGAGTTCGTCACATTTGTTGTGCGGTGTTTTTTTATTGTATTGCATCCAACGTGAAAATGGTGTTTTCTAAGATCTGCATTTTACTTGTGAGTTTTCTTTTTTACTGACATAGGTAGTTTAGAAAACAACACGCGAATCTTTTAGACTTTTAAAAAAGTATTACAGCTCATAAACCTCAAAGCTGTAGAAGCTGACCAGAATTCTGTCTGAGATGTATACTTTTTTCAATGGAACAGCCCTTTGTTTGGCCACAATCTTAACTGTTGGTAAGTGACGATGTATCACGATCTGTACAAACTTAGGACCCCTTTTAATTATTATTACAAGACAGAGAAATAATCATTATCATTCTAGCCCTTGTCCACTTCTGGGTATAGACTCCTTTGTCATGACATGTGCAGATAATAATTACAACTACTGTAAACTGATAGGTAAAGCATCATCTAGCCTAGCACCAACCTCAGCCGAGATTTTGTCATTGATACTAGATGACTAATTAATCATATTAAATTATTATATTAAATTAATAAAATTAATATTAAATACATAGATATTTTTGATATTAAACCTGCAAAGAAAATGAATAGCGCAAAATTTGCTTTATTCGAGCATTAATTTCAAGTTCAATAAAAAATTGTATACTATATACCTGAGTATAATACGTGAAATGTATTCAAAGTACATAGGAGAGTACCATTGATACTATTTAGCCTATTAAATGTTATTTTATTTGTTATATAAAACGCCGGTTGTTTTGAATGCCCTTTAATTTTTGCCTCAAGGCCGAAGTAAACTTTAACAATATCTGATCTTGTTATAACTGGTCCAACTAGTTTATTTACATGCTCATCGTGTACTCACAATTATACATATAAATAGGTATCTTTCCTGGAGCATTAACTTTAATGAACAACTGTTTCACGTTAGAATTAAACAAAGGAGGTAGGTACTTGTATCGTCTCTACCTAAAATTTTCTCAATCATTATTAGCAGATTTCCTTTACTTTCACTTGGTATTAATTCAAATAGCGCCAAAATATCGTAATTTTGACTTGAGTCAAAATGTTTCCAATTCATGACGAAATAAAAGTGATGGCAAATAATTTTTATCGTCTTTGAAACTGTTTTCATTTTGGCTCTATTTAGTGATACCAATACCTGTTTCTCATAGGTTCTTATGTTTTATTTATCTTGGCTGTCTGGCTGGTTTGAAAGCTTTGTTCAGGAAACAAAGGTTGGCCTAGCCGTGTCTTTTACAGTAAGAACAAGCTCGGGGTCATTAGCATAGCGTGAATCTTCGTATGTTATCTATTAACTGGCTACCTACTCCAAGTCAGAAAATACCCTGAGTGTACGGCTTGGTATCTTTACACGGCTTCGGTCCTGGGCGATAATTTATTGTACGAAACCTTTCGGAGTGTGGCGGTAAATGATTTGGTTTAAACCGACTTCAAAATAGCAGGTGATAATTTCGACTCTGTTTTTGTGTGTTTCGATTACCATTGATTACCGATTTTTCTGATTCTTTGATAATGTTCAAGATGATCTTATAAAAATGTGTTCTCCAGGGATTAGTATTTATCCCGCTAAACAGAAAAAGTGTACCTAAATCTTAAGGAATTTGGCGGCGGTAGTATAACTTATGGTGTAAGCGGGCCTTGCCACAATGCGTGCAAAGTAAGACGATGAAATCAGCCAACAGATTTCTAATTCTTCCTTAAAATATAATATTTGCAACGTTTATTCGGCAGATTTGATTCTTATGATTGACTCAAATAAATCTTCGTCATAAAATAATAATACTTATAAGTACATAGTGTATTTTTTTGTATTTAATTGAATTTAAATTGGTTATTTTAAACGTACCTACTGTGAATTCATTTAAAAAAATAAAGCAATTGTTTCTTCCTTTGAGTAAAATTTATTAGAGAGGCCGACAGAGATTAAAGGAGGCCTACCTATACCCAGCAGTGAGTCGTGAGTGCCATAAAAGGCTGTTATGATTATGATGATAAGTAAATTTTGCCATCATGAATATTTCAACAACAGGTGCCATTAGCCCTTCAGGTAACGATCGTTTGTTCCCCTGTATATTGTCTATCGGTCTGTCAGATACAAATTATACTACCACTTAACCTCTTCGCGAAATAAAAATATATAATACTAGCGGTCCGCCCCGGCTTCGCACGGGTATTTAACAAAAATTTAATTTTTCATACGGAACCCTAATGTTTCTTTAAATATTCTATAGCCTATGTTCATCACAGAAAATTTAGGATACTATGATGAAAGATTTTTAAAATCGGTCCAGTAGTTTCGGAGCCTATGCAATTCAAACAAACAAACAATGAAATTTTTCCTCTTTATAATATTAGCACAGATATAGATATAATAGACTATAGTATCAAACAAAGAACGGTGCTCAGA
Source organism: Eupithecia pulchellata (assembly GCA_963931895.1). Classification (NCBI taxonomy): domain Eukaryota; kingdom Metazoa; phylum Arthropoda; class Insecta; order Lepidoptera; family Geometridae; genus Eupithecia; species Eupithecia pulchellata. Next base: position 984,020 of record OZ007528.1, on the reverse strand, counting down.
ACCTCGCTCTTTTAAAACCTCGAGTGTAAAAACAGCACGCTTGTTTACGCCGCGCGAGAGTAAAGTTAGCCCTCACATTTAGCCCGAATATGTAATATCAAAGATTTTTGACATCACCCCTTGACTGATGTACCCAAAGCTTTGAAATTTTACCAGAATATGATAAAGGATAGTAGGACAGGTACTTTTTATAGAGGGACGTAGAATAAGTATGCGAACCGCTATGCAACTAAAGTGACCACTCTAACAAAGTGCCAGCTAACAACATTTGCAAATATCGCGATGCAAATATGCATATAACACGTTTGTGCATTAGTGACTAAACAAGAAAGCTTTGAAAAGTTCACAAATACATAAAGGCACAGATGTTATAACATTTTTTGTGAATAAGCACCAGAATAAAGAAGTAGATGATGCAAGTAACCAGAAAAAGCATTAAAAATCTAATTTAGAGTCAGAACATGTCCTCTGAGATCATTCAAGAGTTATTTTATTCCGTACCTACCTACCTTGCTACTTGCTGCTACCTGATACCTACCAACGTACTCAGTAGGTACATTTATGCAGTGACATGGTAATGAGCTTACGAGAATGAAGACTGATTTATTTACAACCTTTATTATTCGCAATAAATACGTTTACGATGTCAATTAATATTTTTCAGTTCTCTATGGTTTCGAAAATATCCAAAGACAGCGCGAAAGCTTGTTAGTATTTGGTACTTACTTCTTTAAATAAGTACTATAAGCTAATGCATCGCTTATTTATTTTCAGGTGACGATATTTGGAGAGCAGCTGACAAACGGGGCAGTTCCTAAAAGTGGTTTAGGTAAGCCTATTCGCATTATTTGCTGAATCATCACCGATTATCTATGTATAGGTAACTCATTAATTAAAACCTTTGTCATAAAATAATTTTATGAATGTATTGGAGCGGTATTTGAGGAGCGACGGCGACGGCGGCGCCTCATGTATAGGCCCTATCGGTTAATGATATGATACATACCAATTCAATATTCACCGTAAGCCTGGCTGAGACTTTGTGTTGTGCCTCAAGAACTTTCATCAACATCACCAGCCTATAATAGTCCACTGCTGGACATAGGCCTCCCCTAATGAGCGCCATAGATGGCATCATTATTTGGGGGTTATTGCACATAATCCCCACGCTGGGCATGCGGGTTGGGGAACGCAGTTCGGTGTAGTTGTTCTGCAGAAGGCGCTGCTGCCCGCCCCCCGCTGTGTTTCTCTTAGTCGCCTCTTACGACACCCACGGGAAGAGTTGGGGTGGTGAAATTCTATGCCGGCACCACACGGCAACAAGAGCTTTAATCACGGTCAATAAGTTTCACTTGTCAGAACTCACTTCTAATAGGTTACAAAATTTTATCCTAATAATATAAATAGATACCTGAGTATATAATATACTAAGATACCTATTCTTAGCCATACACTGGCAGTTAAAACACAAACGTAACGCAAATGTAATAAAATTACACATAAACGTGATAATTACGTAGATACCTAGGAACCGCGGGATAATCGCAATGTATAGCACTTTTACAGCCGTAAAGCAGTTTTATTTAAGCTTCAAAATTTCACCAAAACATCATATAAGCTATTTTGAGGTTTTATGGGTAAATTGTAGAAGTACCTCTTAATTACAATACTTTAAAAAAGCTGTCGTTTCAGAAATCTACTTACTAATTAATAATAATAATAATGCTGGACAATTCACACAGCATTATCTAGCCCCAAGCTAAGCAGAGCTTGTGTGGATTAATGACCCATTTCTCTCCTCAGACCCGTTTCCCATCCAATACCCAGGACCTGTGAAAGAGGTGCTGACTGACAGATACGGGGATGTCCCTGATGCCTGCCAGGGGAAGAACTACTGCACCATCAAACCACCAGATTACCCACAAGACAAGTTCAATAAAATGTTCAAAGGCACGGTAAGTATTCGGGTACTTCGACCGCGCTCCAAGCATACGTTCCTCCCGGCGCAGCGTTAGGTTTTTATTGGTATAAGTTTTTATATTAAAACTAGGTATAAGTTTTTATATTAAAAAAATCATAAGTACCAAAAGGCTTCCTCAGCGCTCCAAAACAAAAAAAAAAGGTAGAATCAGCATAAAAAGTAAAACAAATTCTACTGGTATCCCGCGATCTCCAAACTTTCCGTTGACCGTCGCGCACAGCGAATACAAAACGACAAATTAAGTATAATTCGTAATCTTCCGTTGTCAAGCCAGCAAAAATGGAACCCTACAATCCTTACTATATAAACAATAATACATGCAAAAGAAACTCTGCCTGTCTGTCTATATGTCCATCTTTCACGCCTAAACTACTAAACTGATATTTGTAGCTAGATATTATTTAGATTATAAATTTTGATAATAATTCAAAATTAACGTATATTGCAAATATATTAAGAACCTTTATATGTCCAAAATAGGTCGTAAATTTGTCAGAATAGTAGCAAAGTAAAATGAGGCGCGTGGTATAACTAATTTCTGTTCTTAAAAAATACAGTACCTACCTACCTAACAGTTTAAAATCACTAGGTATAAGAGAGAGTGCACAGCAACCTTAGATTATTTTTTAATACATCTCAAAGAACAATCTGATGGATTTTAACAATATTTCCAGAAAGCAATCCCGCAGCCGACCTTGGTGATCCCGGAGGACGGCGCTCCGAACCGCCACCAGGGCGACCCGGATGAAGTTGATAATGTGACTCCGATATCTCGGTAAGAATGTACCTACTAAACTGAATATCTTTATGACCATTTCAATCTCAGATATGCGATATATATCGATGATAACAGGTATACTTGCGGCCCGCCCTGGCTTCGCACGGGTATTTAACAAAAATTTAATTTTTCATGCAGAACTCCAACTTTTTTGAAAATATTCTACGAGTATAATCAAGTCTTTCCTCTTTATACTGTTAGTATATGTGTATATGGACAAAAAATTTAATTAATTAAAATTGTAGGTCCACATCGTATTAGCACAGACCACTTGATATTAACTGGTCTGTGGTATTGTATTAGTAATGTGTTTGTGTATCTACGTTAGTTACGTTTGTAAAATTAAAAAAATTCAAAGAAATTGTTCGAGTGTAATCGAACAATTTTCAAATTCAACCCAGTTTTCTCGAAATTTTTCTATGTTTCTTGCGGGAAAAAATACGTGCTACTTGCCAGGACCCCCACCCCCCTCTCTCTCTACCCCCGCCGCACGTAATAAATGGATGCCCTCTTGTATTCTGCTAGGTAGCTGATACCATGGGTAGTTATTACGTCTTTAGCAACCACATAAAGTTACGTACTTATATTGCAGTTGGCAAGGTTACGATACGATTTTCCTCTTCCATAGCATTGCATAAAATTGATTATAAAATTAATTCACACCTTCAATCAATATTTAATAATCTTCGCATATAATTATATATTTTGTGGCGCAACTTTACAAGAGGTTATCCTCCGAGGCCATAGGTTTATGTGATGCATTATAAAAACCACAGATATAAAAAACTTAGTTACCTTTATTTTGGGTTTTTTTTTTCTTAATACCTATGTTGTAGGAAGTTTTACAAAACGTTCTCCTTAAGATACCGATGTATCGTATCACCATGAACTGAACAACAAAGCTGAGGTCAGTACAGCCTCAAGTCCTCTGTAGACAGTGAATCCGAGTACATACAAAATGCGTCATGAGTGTCTACGTTTTATTTTTTGGTAAAATGCATAAAAGGTAGATTTTTGTTGCCAGTATTTTATTGACACATCAGGCATCACCTAAATACAGGCAGTCTCCGCTTGCATACCGCGGGAGGTGAATAGGAAACGCCTATATATATATACGCCTATGTACATTTACTATTAACCGTTCTTATGCTCTATAGAGCATAACACCGTGCATATAAGAACTTAGAAGTTCTATAGGGCATAACAACCGAACCACACTACCTGACAAGCTAAGCCGATTATATCAATGTACCTTTTATGTTGACAATTAAATATTTCAGTATGAGCCCCTGTACAAAGTGAAGAGCAAGCGCGGATGGCACACCGTCGTGCAGGCGCCTGAAGAAAATTACGTGCAACGGGTCCGCATCGAGACTTGCACGTGAGTTCCAAACCATCTGTCCTCTGAGCACATCTCACTCAACTCAGCTCAACTCTGAGACATTACACCATTGATCCCATGCATAATCTATTTCCATATAATATGTATATCTAACAAGGCAAATGTTTCTTGTTCGCTACTTTACTTTACCTTAAAAAGATTGAAGTGAACAATGAATCAAAGAGATCACTTTATGACCCAGTATTACTAATGTAATATCTGATGGAACCTTTTAACCATAATGAAAATTCAGTTAGCGAAGCTCCTAGATAGCATTGTACAGTCAGACACTCGAATCGCTTACAAAATTACAAACTTGTATTTTGTGCCGGTTCCAAGAGTTCTGTAAATAAAGTTTTTTGATTTTGATTTTTGCTTTTGGTATTGCTGCTGCTGCATGACTTCTCATACAATTTAAGTGAAGGTAATCCAATCAAAAACATAAATGGCAGCCAGGTAAGTTCGTTCCGATAGTGGTATCACCGATAAAAGAGCTGAGATCAATAGTCATAGTAGTCCCTAATCGTTACAAGTTTAATAATTTGTTGCGTTCTTTCATTGTTTAATTTGTGAATTAGCAAGTTTATATCAACCGTCTTGGTTTTAATGTTAACTTGCTGTTTGCTGTTGGAATGTGAGACAACTGAATAATTTGACAACAATTATATTTCTATAATAAATAAATCAATAATACTGAAAAATCTACATGAAAATAGATGATAATGTGTACCCATAACACAAACTTTACTTATAAAGCTTGTGTTATGGATACCAGCGGGAATCGAACCTACTACGTCGCAGGAGGTCCACCGTGCCCCAGAGGTCATCGTATAATAAGCTAACAAGCAAAGCTCTTTTTAGGATTTTTAGACAGGTAGAACTTACAAGTTACTCATAAACTCTTTCTCCTGCGCCTGAACTGAACTCTCCCCGGCCATATCGGTCTACCCTCTCATCGGATTATAAGAGTGAGGGAATCGACATCACTTTTGTACTACTAGATGGTACTGCGTAAAATAATCTAGCATAGGTATTTTTTTTAAAACAACAACAGCATTAGCCTATAAATAGTCCACTGCTAGACATAGGCCTACCCTACCCTAATGAGCGCCATAGATGGCATTATGTATCATTTGGAGGTTATTGCCCATAATCCCCACGCTGCTGGGCATGCGGGTTGGGGATCGCTGTTCAGTGGAGTTGTTCTGCAGAGGGCGCTGCTGCGCGCCCCCGGTGTGTCTCTCTTTGCCTCTTACGACACCTAAGGAAAGAGTGGGGGTGGTGAAATTCAATGCCGGCACCATACGGTAAACTATTTTATATTGACCCTCAATCAACATATTTATTGTCTTTTCCAGCAATCCCGGGGCCTCGTGCTTCACAGCCTTCCCCACTCTACCAGAATTCAAGACGTTCTGCAAACAGAAGTACAGCGTTTGGGAGTTCCTGGTGGAAGACGCCAATGGAGGCACCGAGAAAGTGGAAACAGAACTGCCAATTTGTTGCTCGTGTCATTACAAAACTGTTATATAAACTGAAGAATTCTCGTATGAATATACCTCTAAGTTATCGGCGTTTGGAAAATAACTATTCCGGTACCCTGTAAAACGCAGGATATCATAAAACGCGATTTTGCCTTATTTCTCTCGTAATTTCAAATCGTTCTGTCTTCTTCAGGTGTAAACAGTTTTGAGCAACTGTTTATTTGTTGACGTATCTTATGAATTCATAGAAAGGCAAGGGGAAAGTTAGCGTCAAAGATGTTAGGTCCACAACAGCGCCAAAATTACTGTTATTACAAATCGTTTATTTATAAATAATTGCGTTCAAATGGAGTTGTTCTGTCTCCTGTGGTAGCTACAATGTAGCTGTGTTACAGGCGAACAGCTTCTTCCCGTAACAACTTGACTATCTATTGATCTAGATATAAACTTTATAGAAAGAGTAAGTAGTTTAGTGCATTGTACTTACCTAGTTAGTAATAATATTTAGTAGTCAAGACTAGGTTTATCACAAGATCAGATAGAAATTTACCCACATATTATTATTATTAATAATAAATAAATAAATTATTATTAATAATAATAATAATGCCGGACAATCCACACATCATCATCTAACCCCAAGATAAGCAGAGCTTGTGTTATGGGTACCAAATGACTGATACACATAATACAACATTATTACATAGATATATATTTTTATTACACATAGAAAATGACCAGAACACCCTGACCAACTATCTGCAGAACGTACAAAATTTGTCCCGAGGCGGGAATTGAACCCGCAACCTCCTGCGTCGTCCTTCGCCTACCGCGCCACAGAGGTCGACATTGATAAGATATTAATGCTTTCCCTATTTATTAATTAACCATAATGTCCATAAATGATGGAGATATGCTTATAAGTACACTACAGAACCTTATCTTTAACAAGTCGTTTGTATTGAAATACGCACCTAACAATGTTATCATAACTGTATATATTACGGAAGAGCGGAACCCTATAACACTATCTATACTAAAAAGAGGGTTCCAAACCTATGCAATATAATATATTACTTATGTCAATTTGTATATAGGAGCCGACGATGCAGCTGATATCTATAATATTTAATACTAGCACTTAGGCCTGACGACGCCTCGGTTTCGCACGGGTATGTACCAGAATTTCAAAAGTTTTTACACACACTTTGGGTTACCTTATTTAAGTTTTCATACGGATCCCTAACTTTCTTAAAAATATGACATAGCCTATGTTTATCATTCTAATGGTGAAATAATTTTACAAACCGGTAGTTTACGAACCTATTCAATTCAAACAAACAGTCGTCGATCTCTGGCAGTTCGTTAGTAAAGCGGCGTGAGTCATGGCGGCTGTAGAATAGTGATCGTCTCGTTGGGGACGAGGGGCATGCGCTGTGTTCTGGGCAGCGTTCGGGAAACTACGTCGAGTCTTCTCGTCATCCATACCGCAATCTTTGAAAACGAAAGTTTTTAATCAAATGCGTCCTACCAGTCATGACATACGGAGCTGAGACGTGAACACTCACGATAGGGTTGGTCCCCCTTCAAAATCTCTCAGCGAGCTATGGAAAGAGCTATGCTCGGCGTTTCTCTGAAGGAGAAACTCCTTCAAATCGCAACAAATACATCCAGCAGAGAACTAAAGTTATCGACATAGCTCAGAAAATTAGCGACCTGATGTAGCAGTTGGCCGGCCATGTTTCGCGAAGAACCGATAACCGCTGGGGTAACCGTGTTCTTGAGTGGAGACCGCGACTCGGTAAGCGTAGTGTAGGACGCCCTCCTGCCAGGTGGGATAACGATAGGCGAAAGACTGGCAGATGCTGGATACGACAAGCGGATGACAGGGTGCTATGGCGCGCATTAGGGGTGGCCAATGTCCAGCTGTGGACTAACATGGGCTGATGGTGATGATGATGATGATGATTAATTATATATTCAGAGATCCTCGGAGGAGGCGGTGCTCAGATATCTATAGACATGTGCTTGCCGTCATCATGAAGTCGATCGACGGTCGAATTTTTCCCAGCTCTCTGTTAGTCTGTAAGCGGTGAATACTGCCACGGCCACGGAAGTTAGAGAGTAGACAAAAACATCTAAATAGTACCCATAACACAAGCTCTGCTTAGCCCATGTTATGTAGAGCTTGTGTTATGTATGAATTATATGACAAATCCACACAGCATCATCTAACCTCTCTGTGGATTGACTCACTCCCCATAAAAATGTGCAATTCTTTTTGCAGCACGACAAAAGGCTATGGCTTTGTTTAAATACTGATTTTCATCCAAAACCTGATCAAGAGCGAGTAGAACGAGTTGTAAAACAATTTGTGTTGAGCATTAACTACTATGTGATTGATTAAAGTTACAATTATTTTGAAATAATAATATATATCATTTATTTTTTGTTATAATATGTATATTCATTGTTAGGTCTTAGTGTATTTTTAGTATAGATTTCACTAGGTACATGCATCCTGTAACACTGGAACTGCAAAACTGAGTTCACTTTATGTGCAAGCTAATAAATAAATAATGAAGGACAATCCACCCAGCATTATCTAGCCCCATGCTAAGTAGAACTCTTATCATGGGTAATAAATGACTGATATTATTAATAAAGTACATGACATAGATGGATATTTTTATTATATATAGAAAATACGCAGAACACCCGGATTCGATCGTACAAACATTTGTCCTTTGTTGAATGTTTGGCAGATTAGCAGATTCATTGTAACAAGTCAAACCTATGTATCTAGGGCAGGCCAGCTGCTAAAAGTTTAGGATTTTTTTATAAGTGTATAAAAAAAATTATTATAAGTATAAAAGTCTTTATTATCACATAACTAAATTAAATCTTCATTCTACCTAACCTCTATAACTATGTAGTACAGAACTCAATTTATTTTAAAAGTATTCAGAATTAGGTCTTGGACAAGAAAAATCATTATAATCGTAGACTATCTCAGGTCTGTACTGGTCGCAGACGCAATCGCTATTCATAAATACGTCTTTCTTAACTATCTTGTAGAAATCGTATTTCTCATTTGTACCCTTGAGAAACAGATGCCTGTTTCGAACCTCGAGGCGACTTATTGGGAGGGGGATCACATACAGGGAGACCGTTGTCTTCAGTTGATGGCAGCAGTAGCCGGCGAATTTTTGGGGCTTGGCGGGCTCGCATTTGTTGTCGATGCTATTTACTTCACTGTAGAAAAAGGAATCTGTTAGACATTAAATGTCGAACAGCTAGACGAGAGCAGACATTAAATGCGAATTTTGGGGAAAAACAAGAGCGTCATTTTTAAATTTAGTCATATGCAAAACCGCGTTTCCCCAAATACCTATTAAAGGAAGGATTACACTAAAACGATGCGAAGAAAAGATGATTTGTGATATGAATGTCTATGGTCGCTAATTACTGTAAAATAAGAGACGATAGAAATTAATATTGGTATTCCTTCCACGGGGTAGGGGGTAATTTACCACAACCAACATTTATACCCTCTATGTAGTTGACTAGCGGTCCGCCCTGGCTTCGCACGGGTATTAAACAAAAATTTCAGAAATTATACACTCTAACACGATGGGTTTCACAGTTTTCATACGGATCCCTTACTTTTTAACAGCATTGGGATTTTTGACATTGACTCGACACTCCATAACTGACACTGGCCGTAGAGAAAAAGCAAGCACCGAGCACTATATATCCAACCTCTTTTTTTTGAGGTTGAAAATACAGCGCACGGTTCAATTATTGAATTTTTCATGCGGATCCCTAACTTTTTTGAAAATATTATATGCCTAGCCTATGACATCACGGAAAATTTAGGATTCTACTGGTGAAAGAATTATTCAAATTGGTCCAGTAGTTTCGGAGCCTATTCAATTCAAACAAACAAACAAACATACAAACAAACAATCAATCAAATCTTTCCTCTTTATAATATTTGTATAGATATAGATAACATATAGGAAAACCGATATGTTTTCAACTACTTCATGCATAATTTGGCTTACAGAGTTGAAGGATACAAAAACTTACTCGCAAGCATAGTGTATAATCGGTTGGTACTTTTCTGTTCTGTTGGTGATCACGTAGTACTTTTCACCATCCGTTGCTTTGACAATATGGTAATTCCGAGTCTGCAACAGCATAAAAATAAATGTTTCAGGTATAACAATCAATTTCGCTGTAAGGTCCCAGAAGTGTCTACATTAATATGACTCAAAAAGTTATGTTATAAAACATTAAACTTGGTTCTAAAAGTAGTATGTAATAAACTTTTCGAATGATTTCACTTTTTCAAAAACTAATGAACACATTAATATCCAATAAAATATTATAGAACCGAACATTTGTCTCCTTTTATTTTGAAGTCGTTCGAAAGGAGTAGATTTTTTTATGTTTTATTAATTTTTTAACTACATGGCTGTCATAGGAGTAGGCTATTTATTGTTGAACTTACATCTTGGTATCTAAGGCATGGTGTTTTGTCTGTGTTGCCATCCCTTTGTTCCAAGCTTGATTCCCCGAGGATAGTGGGTTTGAGCAATTCTTCTAGTTCTGAAGGGCTAAGCTTTAATAGAAAACATCGACGATTAGTTATGATAGTCGAAGTTTAGATAGAATGGAAGTCTCTCGTCAACTCATCCAAGTTATCTGAGGCAGATGAAAATATAGAGGTGAAACAAATGAATTCTGACGATTCTATCAACTTCGACTCTAAAAGGTCAATAGGTTTGTTCTTAGAGTGCAAGCAATTGATACGATGTCTTCAGCTCACTTACCGAAGCTATCAAATTGTTCATGAACTCGACGGGGAACTCTGAGGAGTCAGACTCTGATGGCTCCACGGGTGGCTCAGGAACTTGTACGGTGTTTGTCGAATCCTGAAAATATTGTTTTTGTAAAGCTTTTATATTGACAAAAAAGTTGACTTTAAAAACATTACTTAGAAAACTATTTTTGTTGTCTAATTGGTTAACTATAAAAGTTAGTTGATAGTATCAATCAACTAACTTTTTGAGTTTACTCTAGTAGTCCAGTCTGCAAAGTCTAGGAATAAGTACTCTAGGAAACAAGTGCTACTTACGATAGAGTAGCTGATGCAGCTAGTCAAGATAGAAGCTAAAAGCACGAGTTGACTAAGTTGACCCATCTTGACGGGATGAATTACTTTACTTCACTGAATGAACTGGTTACAGTAAACACGATATATCCCAACAAACAATTTGGCGTCAATTAGAGCTTATTTTAGACCTTAACGTGATATAAAGGTGCTATAGCAGCAGCAATAACAACTTTTGGCAACATAAGAGTGTAGTCTAACAAAATATTCCACTGTGAGCTATACAGCATAGTTTTAAGGGTAATAACAAGATGAGTTTAAAGGTTAAAGACATACAGCAGCAATTTGTAACGCTATAATACAGGCTAAGCATCTTGTTTTATAGCTGTAAGTGAATCTTACAACCATAGAATCTAAATAAGAAGTAAGCACTGACTACAACCCCCCAAAGTGCTATGCAAGCGCTAACGAACTCTTGCCAAGAACTAAAAGTTGTACAAAAGCAATAATTACTTATACAATGGTTATTATAGCACCAAATACCTAAAGAGGTACAATACTCTCTTATATTACTTAAAGTTGTAACAGTGGGAACATTTTTCGCTATCATAGAACTTCTAGTGCCTAATGTCACTTCTGTATAGGTTTAGGTAGAGTAATAGATCTCAATACCTCTTCTGTAACCCTTATTTGTTCACTTGTTGATATCAGAGCAATGGCGAAGTGATAGTAGGTACTAGAAGTAGTCAAGCGGGAGTTTTCTGCGAAAATGTCAATCTGGGTCCCGTACATAATTTTCTGAATAATAAATCAAATTAAACACAATATTTCAATCACATTTCTTTTATTCTTTTTTTACAAAGTAAATTAACTTAGTTTTTCTTTAAATGAATCATATTCAAATATATTTATTTATCACACTGAATCCTTATATTTGTCATTTAAAAACTATAAAGCAAAAAAATTATCTGATAAAGATTCATGAAATTCAGCTTATCATCAAGATTTATAGTAATAAATCAATAAAAATATAGTCAAGATCAAGAGGTTATTAATTTGTATCATATCATTCACAACCAGACCTACAGCTTGTACTAGTAGGTCTCTTTTGCAGAGGCCGCCTTCCGACTTATCAAGTCCTTTATCAACATCATCTTTCTCTTTGTTTTTTTTTTGTCAAGTTTTACACGTTTTCATATCGTTATAACAAAAAATCTAATTCGCGTTCAGCTTCTGCATAAGTACAGAAGAGGTGAAGATAACCCTTTTCAAGGCTTATTGCCAATGCTTCTATACGGGAAACCTATGGGTTCGGTATGCCAAAAAACCGCTGGAGACCCTGCGTATACAATATAACAATGTTTTCAGGATGATGTTGGGGCTGCCTCGCTTCTGTAGTGCGTCAGGGATGTTTGCGGAATACCAAGTAGATGGATTTTCAGCTATTCTCCGCAAAAAGACCGCCTCCCTGATGCGCCGAGTCCGGGATAGCGCGAACAGCATCCTGAAAACTATTGCTGATAGGTTCTCCTCTCCTATGTGGTTATATTTTATACATAGGGTAATAGGTGTAGTGTGATGTTTTCCTTGTGTTTTTATATGTCATTCTTACTAACATTAGTTTATAAGCAGTTTCTATGTTATTTTTTACTAACAAAATATGGATCTTAGTTATTTGAAATAAAATATTTTTATTTTTTTATTTTATTTTTTATAAGTTGAAATATTTCTTATTTTTACTTGACACTTTATTCGTCGCCCATCAAGTTGTAGTAAGGTGTTTGTAGATTTTACAAGTTTTAACGCATTGCATTTAGGCCATTTTAGTACTATTATTATGTTTCCATGGATCCGATGGAGCATGCAGTACACAGCACATATTTTCCTTTTTCTATTGTTTGTACAATTGTTGTGTACGGCATTCTGAAATTAAAATACAAGTTATTTCATGACGTCACTGAAAAGAGGAGATGAAGGAGGATGAAGGAGATGAATGAGAGGAGAGAGAAAAGATACAGTGAATAAAATATATACATAAAATTGAATCTCCTATGCCGGCATCCTATCATAAGTACTTATAAGCCTAACACAGAAATCTATATCTGATTTCTAAATAATTGATAAATTTTAAACATAAACATAATATAAAGGACATTTTTCTTATTTTTGAGTGGTTTTAAAGTAGCAGTATGCGTTACTTTCGCGTTACTGTAAAATAGAAGTGTAATGAATGTCACTCAAAAAGCTACGGACAGACAGTACTACGGATCCCTAAATTTGTTTGCCCACCATTTAAAGGTTGCGAATTGATCTGACTAAGGTTATAAAAACAGAAGCAACTATGATTTATATAAAGTATTTTACTTATGCTTCATTATGTGTATTAATTACGACTAGCACGATACTTTAAACTGGAATAAACAATGTTTTATTCGATTCTTCGAAAACTTTTATGTTACTCCATATCTAATACATTGTTTATTTTCAGTAAAGAGACATTAGTCATCGGGCGCTTGAATAATTTGTTAATAATACATATACTTAATCACAATGTACTTACGTTCGCAGTGAAAAATCAACCTCTCCTGTAGTCAATAAGTTGGAACTAAACGATTTCATTTCAGTTTCACAAACGAGGCGCCCTTTTGGATTAATAAATATCTAAACATTTTACGCACACAAAACTAGAAGTAATTATTCTGTTGATAAAAAAAAAGAATATCGTGATGTTAAAATGTAAGAACCTTATAGCTCTTATAGATACCTTTTGGAGCTCAGAGCGTTAATAATCACCCATTTGCCACCCTCATTCCACCTAAAGACATAGTGAGTGACGTTGTAGTTCTGTTGTTCCCCTTAAAGAGTTAGTAGTCACCTATTTGCAGCCCTCAAAGCACCCAAAGAGTTAATAAACGCTATATTAATCTATTGTACCACTAAAGGACTTAACTTCCACTTATTTATCGCGTTTTTATCTCTTGTAGTTTCAGTTTTCGCTATAATAGCTCTCTAATAGCTCTATTATACCTCTAAACCAAATCTGTAACTCTGTTGTACAGCCATTAAATAACCCAAGGCGATATAAAAGTGTGCCCAATTCGGGGGTATAGAGGAGTTATAGTGCGCTCTAACTCCAAATAGTAACACTTATTAATAACTGTAAGATCTGGTTAGCGCTCTTATACATCTAATATAGCTCTTGTCTTAGCGCCTAAGTGTTAGTTGGGATATAGCATAAATTTAATATCGATTTCCTCTTTATTCATATAAGAAGTTAAATTTATTTTTCCCTTTAACTCGCGTCACAAGCTTACGTTATCAATTATGGAAATGAGGATAGAGGGGAATTAGATGTGTACCGACTATCGAAAACAAAATGCAGGTGTGTGTATAATATATACCCAACTTAATACCTACACGAGAGTGATCGGTTCGTGTTGGTGCAAAATACAATTTAAAATTTTCGATTTTTCTGTCAGGAATAAAACTATGAGAAAAGTTATTTTATAATTAGTTAATTAATTATTCGCGAGTTTGTGTACCCTTTAACTCTGTAAGCCAAAAATGGATGAAGTAGTTGAAAACATATCAGTTTTCCTACCATACAAAAAAAACACCTAAATAACTAACTTTTAGCAGTAGGCCTGCCCTTTGACTGTACCTACCTAGTTTTCGGTCATTTTACAACCTTACTTTTACCTATAAAAAGCTAATGTCATGAATTTGTGTTATGTTAAAAGGCACAATAATAAAATTTATTAAAACTAAATTTCACATTACTCTCTTTTTACTGAGCACAAAAATGTCATGTTTTGCCTAGACGCCGTGGAATGTATGCTGCGTATTTAATTTTATTTTTTTATGATATTTTGGTAATACCGACATAAAGCTTCACAAGATTTGAGTAACTCTGTCTAAGTGCTTATTTTGTAAGCAAAATACAGTTATTAAATCTGAATACGAATCTGAATCTGTCCGTCTGTCTGGCCCCTATTTCACGCCAAAACTAGGTACTGAAATGATTTTGTTGTAATTTGTCACAAACGTTGTCTAGACCGGGAGAAAGGACATAGGATACTTTTTATTCCGTTGTCATGTTTCCGCGGGAAAGTACAGGGACACGCGATGTAACCGAATCCCACCTTTATATTATTTACAATTATATGTTGCCGTGTGGTGTCGGCATAGAATTTCACCACCCCAACTCTTCCCGTGGGTGTCGTAAGAGGCGACTAAGGGAAACACACCGGGGGGCGGGCAGCAGCGCCTTCTGAAAAACTACACCGAACTGCGATCCCCAACCCGCATGCCTAGCGTGGGGAGTATGGCAGTTATTATTTGGGGGTTATTACCCCCAAATAATGATGCCATCTATGGCGCTCATTAGGGGAGGCCTATGTCCAGCTGTGGACTATTATAGGCTGGTGATGATGATGATGATGATGATATGTTATTATAAAACGTTAAAAACCAGTTCATAATACTATTCAAACCTAAACACGCGTCATGCAACATAAAATTACTAATGTGTAACGATAAGTGACGAATCATTCTAAATAGGTATTGAAGAGATGTCCTTATTATCGAAATTATAGAATTTATCGACAGAAATAAACAACAGCATTGAACTATGAACTTCGATGAGACTGTACACAGGTACTACACGTCAATAAACTTGCAAATCAAACTCTGGGTCGGCCCTTGCGGAACTCCAACGAACAATGAACCACGTCGATGTATTAATGCCTCCTTATCTGGAGATCAGACTATGCTGGTTGGTTACTTGCGGTGTCTGCAAACTGCCACCAGACGTATCAGCCAGCGCAGCGATTGTCAGTTGTTGACCGTCTACTTCGACAGGAGGTTGTGTGGTGTATCGATAAACGCCGTCCCATGCCTACGCTGCTGTTGTGATGCGAATAAACGTGTGGTTAGTGAGGTGCTAGCATCGACATGTAAATAAGTGACGGTTTCAAGCTAGGCTGGTAGTGTGAGGCCAGGTTTTATCGAAAAGTGTTATTTATATAATTTTAGTGCATAATGACGCGGATATTGCAGTGCCTAGTTTGGATCTCTGTCGTAAGTGTTTTATAATAGAGTCGTTTATTATTCTGCTAATGTAATCGTAAAACTAATAGCTCCGGTTATACCTTTTATATATCTAAGTTCAAGTTTGTTTATTACTTTTAATCCGCGGTTTAAAGTTATATATTGTTACAATAATGCAAATCATTCACAGCTATAGACTGAAATTATTATTTACGTAATAGGGATATTCCCTGAGTAATTCTAATTAACAGGATATAATAATAAGGAACCTCCATCAGAGAGTGACTTATAGATCATGAAATAAGTATTTAGAAGTGTGTCATGTGTTTTTCCTTGGCACTCTCAGGTACCTAGGCCATTGTCCAGTCTTCAGCGACACTCCAAATGGCTACATCAGTTAACGCCTCACAGATGGTGATGTAGATGTAGAGGTCGACAAGATATTTATTAGATGAATTTGATTATTAAGTAGATATAAAGTAATGGATATTGTGGAGTTTTATCTGAATTATGGAAAGGTAGAGTAAGAGATACATTTGGTAGAGTAGATAGACTGATACACTTTGTTTATTATTAGTTTCAGTAGCTTTTTGTGGAAATTTTTAATTAGCCTTTAGTACTAAGTCAGATACCTATTCATTAAGTTAGCTGTTAATTTCCTGAATATTGTTAAAATAAAATAAAATACGCTAAGGTAGACCTGATAACGGTTCACGCAGGCACTACACAATTACAGATAGAAACATTAAAAATAGAATAGTAGGGTCATGTGGATTTTGAATATGGACGCGTGTGTCAGGTAATATGTAAGTGGAACTGTGTGTAGAGTATATGTATGTACAGTGCGCGTCACATATAAGTACCCCCCTATCTCAATCTATGTGGGACACAATAGTTGTTATTGTTGGGAATTTCAGACTTTGAGTATTATGGTGGGTGGTTCGATCCTGAGCGGCGGCGTGATAAATTTTTGCATGTGAAAATTTGTGATATGTTACAAGGAAATTAGAAGTAGTCGTAAATATTATGTAGATAAGGGGGGTACTTAATTCAGACGCGCACTGTACCTAACTCTGTTAAATTGGGACCAAAGTTATGTTATGACAAAACTAAGGTACGCGGGCCAAATTGCCTACTAATCATATCTTACTAAAACTATAAATCCGAAAGCTACGAATAAAAAGTAGGTCGTTGAAAAGTATGTGAAATATAACAGAAAACATCCGTGCAAACTGTGCAAACGTGGCAAAAATAAATAAGAAAGGAGGTTAGGTACTAAAATATTTTCGAGCTCAGTTAGTAAGAAATTGCAATATTCACTCGATAATATCCTTGTTCAACGAAACATGACGTCGCTCGTATTACCTTGCATCTTGGTCAAGACATTCACTATCACGCACGCGCGATCGAAAGTGACCACTCACTTTCTTTATGTCAGTGCCTTCATCGAACCACGCTCATATTCATCATCAACCTATGCTAGTTTACTGTAGAAACTTTACCTATGATGATTTATGCAATGAAAAAGAAAGGAATAAAAATATATTTTTACTAAAAAGAGAACACAGAAAAACTTACAAACCAGCTACCTACTACATTTAAGCAACAACTCTACAAAAGCAGTAGAAGAACCAAATATATAAACATAGTAGTATAGATAATGTTTAAAATATAGTCCTTTGTATATCCAACAGAGGACTAATTATAATTATAGGCTGGTGATGATGATGATGATATTAAAATTTATATGAACATTTATTATGTATGCAAATCCTGAGTTGAAAACGAAATGAGCTCAGTGATTCGGCTACTGTGGACATAAGCAGATAAATAAGATTTTTCGGCGCGAAGTCACGCGAGCTCTCGAGAACAACGCTTTGTCCATTTAGTTGTTCCCCAATGACATAACAAAGAATTATGTTCTTAGATACTACTCTACACAAATCAAGGTAAAATTTATTAGAACCTGTACTCGTATAGTGTTATGCGTTTTCTACGCAAACAACTTCATTATCAAGGGCAATTCCCACGGTAAAGGTACTTTGTCAAGGTATTGTTTAGGATTCCTTAGAAAACAAAATGTTATTCGGGCGAATAGGGAATAGAGACACTTAGCCATCCCACATGACAACGTCCAATAGTCTTTATACCTACACTATAAAGTGGATCAAGAAAAAATACTTATATCCAAATACGGCTTTGTTATTTTTGTATTTGTATTTTTGTATTTGATAGTAATGACTCAAACTAATTTGGAAGAGACTTATCAGATTCAGATTCAGATTCAATAACTTTATTTCTTAAGGCTTACAAAATAAGCACTTAGACAAGTCAAATTTCATACAGATAATTATTATAAAAAAGAAATAATTTGTTATTGATTTCTCTTCACTTCAATCATATAGCTGTTATAAACTGTTATTTATTATTTTAGATTTTTTAAGTTTATTTTTCTAATTCTTTTTGTTTGTACACTTTTCTATTCATACTCGTTTAATAAATTGTCTTGACACCCGTAGGTTTGCTGTAAGAAAACTCTTATAGGGTTAAGCTCGCCTTTGTACATGCCCATTATTTTCTTGAACTATATGTATGATAACTTGTATGTGTGCAATAAAGAATTTATGAATAGCATCATATCATAGAGGCAGAAGTTATAAAATGACAACTTAACACGAGTTATAAACAAACTAAAAAATTAATAATTCTGGATCATTGCTCGAAACGAATCTATACTAACTAGATAACTTTTATACTTATTACGATAAATTACATACTTAAATATAATAATAAATAAAATAAATAGCTATAGCTATAATAGCTATAGCTTTCTATTTTAAATCGGAATAAATAATTGCAAATCGTACTAACATTTATCCCGAGGCGGAAGCGAACCCGCATGAGAAAAGAAGTGACATTAAATCCTTAATGTTATAGAATTGATATTAAGAAAAAATACTTAAGTATACGAATCCCTCGATGCACAAAATGACGAATCAAACTCCATTCTAAGATAGATCAGAAGAACTAAAAACCTAAATTATGCCATCAGTGCAGTGGCACAACCCAATGGGTTTTCCATGAGAAACGATCAATTATAAGTTAAACACGTCAAGCGTAGGTATCATTTATACTCCATTGCTTAGTTAGTGTACTATTAGGAAATAAATCCATTGTGTGTGCAGTAGCACTAATGGTGCTCTATTTATTACCTACTAGCAGTCCGCCCCGGCTTCGCACGGGTATTAAACAAAAATTTCAGAAATTATACACACTAACACGATGGGTTTCAGAGTTTTCATACGGAACCCTTACTTTTTTTAACAGCATTGGGGTTTTTGACATTGACTCGACACTCCATAACTGACACTGGCCGTAGAGAAAAAGCAAGCACCGTGCGCTACATATTCAACCTCTTTTTCTATTATGACGCGCCATAATAGAAAAAGAGGTTGAATATACAGCGCACGGTTCAATTATTAAATTTTTCATGCGGATCCCTAACTTTTTTGAAAATATTATATAAGTAGCCTATGTTCATCACGGAAAATTTAGGATTCTAATGGTGAAAGAATTTTTCAAATTGGTCCAGTAGTTTCGGAGCCTATTCAATTCAAACAAACAAACAAACATCATTATCATCATCATCACCAGCCTAAAATAGTCCACTGCATTCTGACCGCCGCCGCCGTAGCAAAAAGTCGGTCTTCATCATCATCATGATTTCAATAGAAAGCATAGCTGTACACTCGTGAAGCTGATCGAGTTGTTTTGGTAAGAATTTTTGGTTACTTGAATATTTTTGGCATGTCTTTGGTCATAAATGTAAATTCAAACCGTTTATTGCACACATGTATTACATATAAATTTTAACAGTACTAAATGCACCCTGTAATGGCACGGCAATAATATAGGTAATAATAGTTCTAGCTATTTACAAAATTATTATTAATTAATAACTATGTACTTTTAAACTTAAAACTAGTTATATGAAACTTAACTATGAAGTTAACTAAGACAAGTTTTCAAAAAGCTCTTGAAGCGTGTAGAAGCATTTTTGTAACAAAAAGCTTTAAAATGTTTTTGTATGTCATCAAATTATGCTCATCTCATCATGAATATTTTTTGGAAGTTTATTTAAGATGTATTTGTAGAACTAAAGAAACAAGATTTGTTTGGTTCAAATATGCATAATTACCACGACATTTAAAAACAGCTTTGTATTTGTGATTGGTTCCTTTTGTTGACTGTCATAGGTAGGTAAATATTGCATGTACGAAACGAAGGCCGTTCGCAATCTCTTACAATAAAATTCGCAGTAATATGACCAAATGTAGAGACATCCGTTTTATTCAGGTCTCTTTCCTTAGAGAGCTATGGCTAACCGAGGGCATATCGATTAAAGAGTATACGACCACGAATCGAACCTTGTAGAACATCATGTACGTGTTTATAGATTTTGAGATTGATCTTAGGTAGAGAACATTTTAAAATTTGATAGTAGAAAGGTAAGAATATAGTTTTTCAACTTGGGTTTTCGAAATATCCTACCACGGCTTAGTAACTAGGTACTAACAAAGTAGTTCCATTTATTAGGCGCCTGAATGGAGTATGATCACAATATCTAACTAAATTAATAAATTAAATTCTTTGGGGGAATGGTTTGGAACAGCTTTATTCTGTGTGAATAAAAATCAAACATGAAGCCTATTTGGATTAATTTTCCGTAGATTTAGACCGTTAAAACATTACACCCAGAACCAGCTGGCATCGGGCACAGGTGTAGTTTATCGATCGCATAAAATATCTATAATGGGCATATCCAATAAAGGTTATTTTAAAATAACCATGGATAATTTTGTAGTTTTAACAGGTTTTAGGCTAGTGATGTTACTCCAGTTGGTATAAACCAATATCCGTTAGAAATATAGTGAATACTTAACATCGATACTTAAGTAACTAATAAAAACACAGTGGGAATTAAAATATCTTAATAATAATTATGTATACCAAACTTCTCATAGAGTCCACAGGTGATCGGAATGTTGGCTTCTATTTCGGTAAGCATTGCCATTCAACGTGGCAATGCGGCCAGCAATCTAAGTACTCTGCCTTATGCTGATAGATTTTTTAGAAAAAGATATACTTTCGATACTAGTTTAAATTTTTGATTGTTTATTGTACTAATTTTCATAATAATAATTTCAAAATCTAAAATGATGTACCTACGTATATACACTAAAAAGGTAAATCATATTGGTATATTTACTGATTATTTATTATTTTAGTAATTTTTAAAAAACTTAGGTACCTAAGACATAGGTATATAGTGCCCATAATGCTGGTAACATTGGAAATGTTCATTCGTTACCCGAAAGCTGCTTATCAACGTGACCTTTGAGATAATAGTATTAAATAAAATAATGATTTCATTATATACAAATGAAACCCATAAAAGGGAAGTTTCATAAAGTTTCAACGTCCTAATTATAATATTCAGACTAATCAGTCGTCTACGGTATGGTCAGGTTCGAATGACTAATTAATAGCCAGTAGGTGGCTATATGTTTATTTCTGCGGTCATTACCCGTATGACCAGGGCTACAATAGCAAAAACGCTGCTAATGTCAACTTCGTGATTCAGAAATCGCTATATAGGTAGTATTATTCAAATAAAACTGAATGAATAGTCCACGGGCCATTAGGAAGTGTTACCAAGTTTATTTTTTACTAATCACAGCAAATCGACCTACGATGGCGAAATAATAAATAAGATAGGCATAATTTAAATAATAATGACTTGCTTCCGGATAACCGCTACAAGTACCTGCACATAATGGTATGTTTTTGTTGCTATTTGATTTGCCACTAGCAACCTTAACAATGGTTATCTTTTTGCCTAGTTGTAAGCCGGATTGGCTACGGCGGATTAGTCTAAACACCGAAGTTTCGCATGGCCGTGGTATAGTCTGACCACGATAATCCTCGTTAAATGAAGGAACTGAATTAGGAATGAAGAAGATTCAAGTTAAAGAAAAGGCAATACGATGGTGAGATGAAATAGGGGATAGCATTCTTCTTGGAGACCTTTTTAAAGTAGCTCTTCTAGGGTAAAAAGATTAGCCTTCGAAACAACCACTTAAGTATAATACCTACTCTATTTCAGATGACTGCAACTCGCTCACAGGGTGGCTACTACGGCTACCACCAAAACCAACGCAGCTTAAGTTTCCCAGACCCAAGAACACACGAAAACTATTACCATACTAGACCCTCACTAAACTTAGCATCAGAATATCAAGATCCGAGAAGACAAAGAATACAGAACAGATTAGCAGAACAGAGGAGACCAGAAAACGGATATAGAATACAAGTAAACAAAAGAGGTGGGCACAGACCGCATTTCATTATCTATTCAAGCATTTCAAGGCTGCTCATGGAGCTGATTGCAGCTTTAGGTAACTACATTCCGGAAACCAATGTAAGCTGTATATAGATGCTTGATGGGAAAAGGCGGTAGGTCGATGGGAAAAGGTATATTTTTAAAAAAGGGAAGCAGAGCAGATATGTTTTTCAAAAGAACAACATGGTCTCAAAAGAACAATATGTACCATCATGCAGACACTGTTCAAGATTATTATTCTGTTAATTATTACATCTCTTATCTGCTTCGCTAAGGTTAATTACACTCTGAAGAGAGCAAATAAGAAGAGATGCTGAGCTCAGGTGCTGGTGATGGTTTATTTAAGTTCTTACGATTACCCGTACACCGTTTCCAGGTACAGGCCAAAAGTAGGTGCTTGGTAACCCTACTGGTTACATAAATTACTAGAAGGTAAAGGCTACGGTGTAGTTGTTCTGCAGAAGGCGCTGCTGCCCGCCCCCATAATGATGCCATCTATGGCGCTCATTAGGGGAGGCCTATGTCCAGCAGTGGACTATTATAGGCTGGTGATGATGATGATGATGATGATGATGAAAGGCTACGTGCGAGTCAGTAGATAATCAGATTTATATCAGTTCTATCAAAGGGATCACCAAATATGTACTAGGTAGGTATGACCTCAAGGTACCTACTCATCATCATCATCACCAGCCTATAATAGTCCACAGCTGGACATAGGCCTCCCCTAATGAGCGCCATAGATGGCATCATTATTTGGGGGTCATTGCCCATAATTCCCACGCTGGGCATGCGGGTTGGGGATCGCAGTTCGGTGTTGTTGTTCTGCAGAAGGCGCTGCTGCCGGCCCCCCGGTGTGTTTCCCTTAGTCGCCTCTTACGACACCCACGGGAAGAGTTGGGGTGGTGAAATTATATGCCGGCACCACACGGCCCTACTATAAACTGGTACCTACTATAAACTGCATAAAACGAGAGTCCTACATCTTTGCCAATGGTGTATAAAACAACGAACGCTCCTGAAACGGCATGTACCGTGTTGCAGTATTCCTTAAGAATTAATCATACCTTCTGATTTGCAAGTTTAACTAAGTGACGTCACATTACAATTTCAGGGGCCATTCCTGATTCGAGTGAGGTGGTGTTCCCCGGACCATCGACTAAGGACAGTTACACACCAGAAATATCAGAAGAATGCAGAAAACTAGGGTACTGCGAGGAAATACTCAATTACCCGAAGGAGCGAGTCAGATTACTTATTAGACAGGTAATGTTAGAGCATTGAACTGAACTTGATTCTGTAAAACTTACGTAGATCGCAGGCAGTTTTCTTTATTCACCACACTCATTTCGCGAAGGTCCGAATATGATGCTGATCTCGAGCAAGTTACTTCGAATTTAAAATTAGTAAATAATTCAGTTTCCCATTGCAACCTACATACAAAATTATTCAAAGAATAGGTTTCCCAAGATTGGCCATTAAATTCAATTCATTAATCGGACACAGCAAAGATCTCAATGTCAGATTTGGTGATTTCTCTGAAAAGTGAGATCTCTTTTACTTTTTAGTCACATCAGAGTTCAGCAGCCAACCACGGTTACGTATAGGAGTAGGAATATCTCTATTTGCTGATGCAATGTCCATAATTTCTTACCTTTTCAGTCTGGGGAAGACCTAAAGCTGAGAATTCAGTCAGATGAGCTGGACACCGACGTGCAAGTGGCGCAACGGTTCGGATCAGAAGGGCCCACGTTCGGCCTGTGCAATGCTGATCCAGAGAGAGTAAGTCATTTATGGCTTTGTATTTGTAACGTAATAATGATTATAAATAAATAAATAATTGATGCCGGACAATCCACACAGCATCATCTAGCCCCAAGCTAAGCAGAGCTTGTGTTATGGGTTATAGATGACTGATATGCATAATACAATATTATTAGGTACATAATTAAATTTTTTATTATACATAAAAACTAGAACACACTGAATAAATATCTGCAGATCGTACAAATATTTGTCCCGAAGCGGGAATCGAACCCGCAACCTCCTGCGTCGCAGGCGGACCTTCGTCCACCGCGACACAGGTCGTCATATTTTATATAATTTATTTATTTTTATAATCTATATTTAATATAGATTATTAAAATAAATAATAATTTAAATATAACTAAAAAAGTATAATTCCTAAAAATGGAAAAAATATACCTACTTAATTCCTAAAGCTATCAAAATAAATTAGGTATGTGCTACGTAACTGTTACAGCTCTTGATCCCCGAGTCCCTGCCCGACAGAGACAACGTGTGGTGGACGGTGCTGCAGGACCGGGACCACAACATGACGCAAGGGTTCAGAGCAGAGACTTGCAGGGACTCGTAAGTCTATACCAAACTTTAAATTATTAATCGAAGTGATCTTTATCACAGAATAACTATACATATAGTATTAACGTTCTTTATTCAACGTTGATAGACCAATGGGTAGTTACGTAGCTAAATTCAAAACGAACTAAAATATTAAAATTGATTCAAAACCGGATACCATAATTACCTACCTAATAATATACCCAATTTGGTTGGTGTTGGTATCCTAGAACTCCTACAAGATAATAAGTAGTAGGTAGGTACATACCTACATAGCGCTCTTCATTATGCGCTTGTCTGCGAAGAAACCTTTAGACACATTATTTAAGTTATATCGTTATTACTTAACCTACACCACCAACCGTACCTATGTACCATGGTAGATTATTAACAATTTTTTTTCTTTTTACGCAAAAGAATGATTTCTTGAGCTCCTATTTATCATTGAATCGGTCTTCGTGCTTAGTTACCAGTGTAAGGAAGGACCTTAGTTGGGACCTTTACATGTAGAGGTTGTAGTTGTAGGTACGCAGTTTACCTATATATATATATATATATAGCACCTCACTTTGTGATGTGACTATTGGCAATTTGGCATAGACTAATTATAATTACCTCTTTGTTAGTCTATGCTATCGGTAACGTTGCAAAGTTGTTAAGCACGTAAACTAAACACAAGAATCACTGAAGGAAAGTTTATAAGATTCAGATTCAATAACTTTATTTCTTTAGGCTTACAAAATAAGCATTTAGACAAGTCAAATTTCAAACAGATAATTAATAAAATAAGAAATAATTTGTTATTCTATATATTGAAAACTGACGAGGTATCGCGACGTGTGACTACACTAGAAACTGAAACAAAAGTCATTAATGAAAACTCCATGCGTATAACTAGCCTGGAGGCCAGATTGGACATGATGGAGCAGCAAGCTCGCCAATGCAATATAGAGATCAGTAACTTACCGGAAAAGCGAGGTGAGAATCTCTCTAACATCTTGGAAGATTTAGCTGCTATTGTCAAGCAGCCTATCACAAAACAAGACGTGATCTCGATCCATCGCGTGCCTCAAGCACCAACTGCAACTCAACGCCCGAAGAACGTCATAGTGAAGCTTTCCAGCCGCCTCCTGCGTGACAGCTTCATCGTTGGAGTTCGTGCAATCAAGGGCATAACTTCTCAGCAGCTTGGCATTGCTGGTCCGTCACACAAGGTCTACGTAAATGAGCATCTGACTCTCAAGAATAAGCACCTGTACAGATTGGCGCGGGAAGCAGCGAAGCAGCACGGCTTTCGATTTGTTTGGGTTAAACATGGCGCCATCCTGGTCAGGCGTGATGAAACGTCGCCAGTGTTCGCCATTCGTACCGAAAAGGACCTGTCAAAAATCAACTTACAAAATAAGTGATAGTGTCATGTTCGTCGTTTTAGTGGTAACGTACTATATAAAACTTTCAATTTATAATAGTTATATTCAACGTTCCTTATACGGCAAGTCATGTGTTTACTATTATCAAGCTAATATTCACAAAAAAATGTGCGCGGTGCAGTCTCTGTGCAGTCATTACTCTATATGTTTACGCGTAGTTCGTTCTTTCTCAACAGATTTTTTTTCTATGAACAATCGAATCTTTGTAGAATTTGATAACATTTATTGTTTAACTTTGTTACATTTGATCATTTATTATAGGACAAATAGTTTATTTACATGTAATTTAGGTTATACTTCACAACATACAAACAAAGTGTTTATTTGTACGAAAAACAGTCTTCAAAAATGTTCATCTCACGGTAGCTTTTTCCTTCGCCAACTATCGCGAATAATAGGATTTTCTATAAGTAATACTATTTACAATATTGTTGTTAACAATGGATGACGAGATAACGATTTACTACCAGAATTGTAGGGGACTTAGAACGAAGTTGAATACTTTATTTACAAATATCTTAGCGGAGTCCTATGACGTGATTATTCTATCTGAAACTTGGCTTATACCTAGCATATTAGACAGTGAAATCATGGATCCTCGCTATGTGGTGTATAGGTGTGTTCGGGATCGGGGGGGGGCAAGCGGCCGGCGCGACGGCGGCGGCGTGCTGGTGGCGGTGCGCGGCGGCCTGCGTGCTGAGCGAGTGTTCCTCGCTGCTGACCCGAACAATAGCGTGGACTTTGTTTCACCCCTTATTGATTATGTTTTACTCAAGTTTATCACACGAGGTAAGTACTATATTGTGTGCGGATTATACATACCACCTAACCAAAACTTAGCTACTTACTCCTTGTTTTTAGATGCGCTGCGTTATGATTTGTGTGATGATCGGGTGGAGCTTTTCTACCTAGCAGGGGACTTTAATTTACCTGGTATTGATTGGCAGAACAATGTCGATTCTAATTTATCTACAATCCAACTTAAAGATAATAATTTTTTCTTGCAAAAATATATATTGGATTTCTTGAGATCCATAAAAAGTAAACAATTTAATTACATTAAAAATAGTATGGACAGAGTTTTAGATCTGTTTAGAACCAATGTCGAGTCTTGCACATGCGAACCTCCGTTAAATCCCCTGGTTCCAATAGATGCGTACCATCCTCCCTTTTGTGTACAATCTATTTTTAATTTCTCTTATAAATTTATGAACAGAGCCGTCACTCCAAGGTTTTGTTTTATTGAAGGTAAATATTCTGTGATTAATGATAAAATTATGGCCATAAACTGGCATGAAACTTTGACCAACCTACCCTTGGAAGACTCAGTAGGAATCTTTTATGAAAAGATTTATGAGATCATAAAATCTCACATTCCATTACGACCAGTCAAATCTAATAATTATCCTATATGGTTCACTCGACCACTTATTCATGTTTTTAAAAATAAAGATAAAGCCTGGTTACAGTGGAAAAAATATAAGACCGCCTTTCACTATGAACAATTTTCATTATACCGTCGTAGATTTAAAAAGCTTAGCAAGCAATGTTTTGATAATTATATAAAATCTATTGAAGACCGCTTGAGGACTGATGTTAAGGCTTTTTGGGACTTCGTTAAAAGTAAAAATAAAAAATCAGGAATCCCATCCTCTATGAAGTATATTGATGTAATATCTGACACACCCGAACAAATTTGTGAACTTTTTTCAAAATTCTTTGGGTCTGTGTATGAAAGTAGTGATAATGATTCTACCGACTATAAATCTATATTAATAAATAATAAATGTGACTTCACTCTCTCCGACATAGATATATCCAAAAATATGATACTAAAGGAACTAAAATCTCTGGATGTATCCAAAGGGCCCGGACCCGACGGCATCCCTGCTATCTTTGTTAAGCACACCGCTGACTCACTCGTCTTTCCACTTCATATTTTGTTTAACAGAAGTCTTAATGAAGGTAAGGTTCCTTCCGTATGGAAAACGGCCGATATAACACCTATTCACAAATGCGGAAGCAAGAGTGACGTAACAAACTATCGACCGATATCATTGTTGTCTACATTGTCGAAGGTTTTGGAACGTCTGGTTCATAACTATATTTATCCTAGTTTACACAACATAATTATTAAAGAACAACATGGGTTTGTTAAAAAGCGCTCTACTATTAGTAACCTCATTCTATACACCAACCATCTCTTTCAATCTATGGATAATAAAGTACAAGTAGACTCAATATATACAGACTATTGCAAGGCCTTCGACAAAGTTGACCACACAATACTTATGCAGAAGCTTGCTTTTAATGGTATTCGTGGTAACTTACTTCGGTGGTTCTCCTCGTACATTAGAAACAGAACGCAACGAGTAGCTATCAATGGGTATAAATCCGACATTATAAAAGTCACTTCTGGCGTTGCGCAGGGGTCAATTATTGGCCCCCTTCTATTTGTTCTGTTTGTTAATGACATCGATAGCTGCTTTAAACATTCTCATTTTCTTCTTTATGCTGATGATCTTAAGGTCTATCGTGAAATCTCCTCTCTTGATGACTGCATTAAACTACAGAACGATCTTAACCGTCTTACTGACTATTGTATTGTCAATAAGTTGCATCTTAGTTTAGGTAAGTGTAAATCTATCACTTTTACCAAAAAAACCAACAAAATAAACTTTTCTTACTCACTTTGCAACACTGTATTGGAAAAGGTTTCTATGATTAGGGATTTGGGAATTCTAATTGATGATAAGTTACACTTTGATCTTCATATCAACCACATAGTGAACAAGGCCTTTCAAATGTATGGTCTTGTTATGCGTACTTGTGTTCCATTTCGGAGACATCAATCATACATCCTACTTTATAACTCACTGGTTAAATCTCAATTGGAATATGCAACTTCAGTGTGGAATCCACTTTACAATAAGTATCACGATCAGATAGAATCCGTTCAGCGCAAGTTTCTACGTTCTACATACTATCGTTGCTATCGTTCTAAGTCATCCTATGAGTCACTATTGAGTAAGTTTTCATTACCTACACTTAAAGTAAGAAGACTGTTTCTCGATCAACTACTTCTATACAATATCTGTCATAATAAATTTGATTGTAACAACCTCATGAACCAGATAAGCATTCGTATTCCTTACCGTTCTTATGCTACACGAGAGACTCGCAAACAACATGTATTTGCCCTTAAAAATTGTAAAACAAATGCTGGTAAACGTGCACCACTACATAGATTAGCTAAATCATTTAATGATAATTTCTCAGACATTGAGATTTTCGCTTCCTCGCCTTTCTCCTTCAAGAAAGCAATAAATCAGGCCATTATGTCTGATTCCTTTGTTCCGATAATGTAAGCAATGTACTTAGTTTTATTATTTTGTAAAACTATACCTACTGATTCATAAACACACTGTAGGTATAAGTGACACTTATGGTACCTTACCTATCTAATACTTACTTTTTATATACCTACTTGTACCTACATACTTCACTTTATTTTTTTTTTTCCTATTTATAAAACCATACCCTCTGTTTCATAAACATCAGTATACTGTGTCACTTTGGCACCTTACTTACCTAATACTAACTTTTGCCCGGTTTAATATTCTATTTTACTTGTATGTGGGTAACGGTGTTGATTGCACTTAGAGAATAAGACTTAGAATAAGGATCTATTTAATTAGGCTAAGAGTGTAATTGTTTGTTGCCCCGAATAAATAAATAAATAAATAAAATAAATAAATTATTGATTTCTCTTCACTTCAATTTTTTGTCCACTGGTGGAAGAAGGTGGGGAATTAGGTTCCAATGACACGGTTAGTTTAAGTGGCAAGTCTTTCCTTAAATGTCACTCTCGCGAGAGTAGGTCACGTAATGGTGTTAAAATTTTTATCAAGGTAAATAATTGCATCACATGAGGTGAGACACGGAGTATCTAAATCGCCGCGTGCGCAAAATCGCCAATATAGGGTGAAACCATACAACTAGACTAAGCACGAGGCCCTAGTATGTTAAAAAGACGTTTAATAAATATAGGTATATAAGCCACATAAAATATTGTCTTCTGTAACGTTTGATATAAAAGAGCGAGATCCTCTAACACAAGTTTTTCAATTAAGAAACAACATTATTTTAAGCTGCCGTGTGGTGCCGGCATAGAATTTCACCACCCTAACTCTTCCCGTGAGTGCGTAAGAGGCGATGGAAAACACACCAAGGGGCGGGCAGCAGGCCCTCTGCAGAACAACTAAACCGAACTGTGATCCCAACCCAACCCAGCGTGGGGATAAACCCAAATGATGAATAATGCCATCTATGGCACTCATTTGGGTAGGCCTATGTCCAGCAGTGGACTATTATAAGCTTGTGATGTAATGTGATATTGTAAACCAGTAACATACATTTTTTTTATTTTATATTTGTTATAATATGATTGCAGATTGCCTTATTAGATAAAACGATTGTTTCAGGGCCAGGGACAAGCCCTGCTCCGATTTGGTGACTTTCCCCCCCGGGTACTCCAACAAATGCGTTCAGAAATACGTCTACCGCTCCGTGTTGATTGTAGATAACAACAAGGCCATCGCACAGAAGTCTTTAAGATTGCCCAGCTGTTGCTCCTGCGTGGTCACCGCACCAGGCCTGTAGAGCCTCTCCGAAGCTCTGGAAGACTGCTTGGTCGTGGATACTGATGGGAGTAGTTTCTCTCTAGTAGAAACCTGACTATCACCTCTCCAATCCAACCTTCCGCTTGGGGAGGCAGTGATTTATAAAGCCATAAAGAGGCCGTTCTTATTAGTTAGTTTTAAATAGTAATGGTTTCAGAAACAACACCCTAAATTACAATGGACTCATTAGAAGACCTTTTCAGTGTGTATCGCAATCACGTTACCTGCCTTTAACTACAGACTAAAATTTCGTCTGAGCTTTTAAATCTATATTTTCTATCACTCTATCACCTGGATAATTTCCAATCTTTGATAGATTTCATTTTGAATCTCACATGACAGTACTTATCTAAGATTTTGTACCCATAATCTAGTCTTGAACTAAATAAACGACCTAAAGTGTTGCGTGGATTTTTATTTGTGTTACACTATGTGGTTGAGGAGCTGAACCGAATGCTGGACAGTCTAGCTTCAGCCTCCCGATGTATCGGTCTTGGCATGAATTTGGATAAAACCAAAGTCAGATCTGCGGCTGGGCAGCGTTCGGAAAACTACGTCGAGTCATCTCGTCATCCATACCGCAATGTTTAAAAACGAAAGTTTTTAATCAGTGCGTCCTACCAGTCATGACCTACGGAGCTGAGACGTGGACACTCACGATAGGGTTGGTCCACCAGTTCAAAGTCGCTCAGCGAGCTATGGAAAGAGCTATGCTCGGAGTTTCTCTGAAGGATAGGATTCGTAACGAATTGATCCGACAGAGAACTAAAGTCATCGACATAGCTCAGAGAATTAGCAAACTGAAGTGGCAGTGGGCCGGCCATATATCGCGAAGAACCGATAACCGCTGGGGTAAACGTGTTCTTGAGTGGAGACCGCGACTTGGTAAACGTAGTGTAGGACGCCCTCCGGCCAGGTGGGATGACGATCTGCGAAAGACTGCTGGCAGATGCTGGATGCGACAAGCCGAAGACAGGGCGCTATGGCGTTCATTAGGGGAGGCCTATGTCCAACAGTGGACTAACATAGGCTGATGATGATGATGATGACTTATTTATTAGTAGGTAGGTATGGATTCGCCACCCAAATTGCGGCTTTATCAGCTGAACTGAGTTACAGAGCAATATAATCATCTGTGAAAGCGAAGTCCGGATATTGGGTAGCTTTGTAACGTAGGTACCTACTTAAACGACGGAAGACAAAATCACAGCTTCGCGCTAAACGAAACATGACATACCTAGGTAGGTACATAGACAAGTACCTACATAATGGGTAAGGACCAAATTTTTTGCATTTTGTGCGAGGGAATGATGTAACAGCACTTTGAAATCATAACATAAAAAAAAGTTGTTAACTTAGGTGAGTTTTAAGACTTGATTACTAAAGTTAAACTTATTGTGCACCCTGTGCCTAATTCAAATAAATATTTCTTACACTAGATTTCTGTAAAATTCATTTTAGGAAAATCAAGATACTGAATCCATTTTCGATTTTCATACAAAATGTGAATGTCACAGCTCCGACTCCTCTAGGTTATTGCAATTTTATTCTAAAAATAAAAACTTTCTCACGGACTTTCTGTTTTATTTATAGTCACCGATATATTATCTTTACGTTTTTATTATTAAAATCTCGTTAAACGTTATAGTTTATTAATAATAATGATCATAATGAGTGTCACAGATTTCGTTCCGTTGTGCGATTCAGTTGTGCGACAGCATAACTCGAGAACTTGGCAATATTGGATAACAAATAATGCTTTATTGCAATGGCAACACCGTCATCTGACTTGTGACTTAATTCAGGCCAATTCCGCCATGTAGTTTTTCACTCAGTTGAAGAAAAGTGTGAAAAGTGCCCGCGTACCATTAAAAATCCGGATTTTCTGTAAGACTTTTAAAGTGTTTTGTGTTAACTTTTGCTACTTTGCATTATTGATTATATGAGCTTATTTTGTCTACTATTGAACAACTCTGATGAGTATTCTTATTGGTGTTTATTCTTTGCAGTGTGAATTTTTTATTGCTGGGTCGTGTAGATTTTTACTCCTTTATGCGACGAACGACACGAAATTGTGCGACGTGTCACAACGGAACATTGTAAAGATTGGTACACAATATTACTTCATGTAGGTCTTCTTTTAGTAGTTTTTATTCAAACATCTTAACAATAAGATTTTTTTATTTTATTATTAGACATTTTTCTATTGATTTAATAATTACCTGAACTGATTTTTTAAAGTATTTGAGTTTAAGCATGTTAATTGATTTGATATTTTTGTTATTTATTTATATTACACATATCTTGTTTTGTTAGTTATTTTTATAAAGTCAATAATCATCATTTATAAACATCATGTTATTATTATATAATTTTGTAACTTTTATGCTTCTTGACATATTTGAAGAAAAAAATATTTTTCGTGCCGGCTATTTAAAATTAATTTTGTGTAGGTAGTACAAATGTATAATCTGTGATATTAAAATTAATAAATAGTGGTATATATGTATTTAATTTATTCAATATATATTATCAAAATACAAATATTACACTAATGTCCGTGTTTTTTTTTACCCACAACATCCCAATCTATATAGTAATAGGTACCTAAGTAATAGAATAATTAAACTAAGGAAAATCACAACTTAGGATTTTAAGTAAGTAGCTACCTAATTTATTTTTCCAAGATTGAGAAAAATATGAATGTAATTAATTATGCTAAACATTGTGAATTTGTTATAATTTTTAGACCCATGTACACTAACCTTAACAAATTCCGTTGTGCTACATTTGCTCCGTTGTGACACCTTCAGCTGTGATTTCCGTTGTGCAACGATGCAAAAAATTTGGTCCTTACCCTAATAATAATATTATATGAATCTATTCACAGAGTACATAACATACATTAAGTTACGCAATAAGTACTTAGAATAGGTTAAGTGGTGTCAAGACCGACAAGAACAGATTAAGATGGACATTCTTGCCTCTCACCACACGGCCAAAGATTTCAAGCAATTTTGGAAACAAACTAACAAAATGAATGCTAAGCCTGGCCTCCCTGTGAGTGTTAATGATGTTAATGACCATCGCATGATCGCTAATCTCTTCAAAGATCACTTTCGAGTGAAACCGTCGAAGGAATCTACCGCGCCCGGGTCGATCGATGTTGAGACTGTCATGCACCAGAGAACTACAAGTTTTAATGCCAAGGAAGTACAAAAAACTATTCTGTCTATGCAACGCGGCAAATCTCCTGGGTATGACGGTCTCAGCATTGAGCATCTGAGATATGCGGATGTTCACCTGCCGCACGTGCTCTCTATGTTTTACAATCTGTGTTTGTGTCATGGGTACTTACCCGAAATCATCATCATCATCAGCCTATGTTAGTCCACTGTTGGACATAGGCCTCCCCTAATGAGCGCCATAGCGCCCTGTCTTCGGCTTGTCGCATCCAGCATCTGCCAGCAGTCTTTCGCAGATCGTCATCCCACCTGGTCGGAGGGCGTCCTACACTACGTTTACCGAGTCGCGGTCTCCACTCAAGAACACGTTTACCCCAGCGGTTATCGGTTCTTCGCGAAATATGGCCGGCCCACTGCCACTTCATTTGGCTAATTCTCTGAGCTATGTCGATGACTTTAGTTCTCTGTCGGATGTATTCGTTACGAATCCTATCCTTCAGAGAAACTCCGAGCATAGCTCTTTCCATAGCGCGCTGAGCGACTTGAACTGGTGGACCAACCCTATCGTGAGTGTCCACGTCTCAGCTCCGTAGGTCATGACTGGTAGGACGCACTGATTAAAAACTTTCGTTTTCAAACATTGCGGTATGGATGACGAGAAGACTCGACGTAGTTTTCCGAACGCTGCCCAGCCTAGCTGGATCCTCCTCTTGGCTTCCTTCTCGAAATTGTTTTTACCCAACTGCAAAATCTGCCCGAGGTAAGTGTACTCAGAAACAATTTCGAGAAGGTGGCCATGTACGATCACCGGTCTTGGATCAATGTGGGCATTGATCATGACTTTGGTTTTATCCAAATTCATGCCAAGACCGATACATCGGGAGGCTGAAGCTAGACTGTCCAGCATCCGGTTCAGCTCCTCTAGCGACTCCGCCATTAAGACTATGTCATCAGCGAATCGCAGGTGTGAGATGTAGTCGCCGTTTATGTTGATGCCCTTGTCTTTCCAGTCCAGCGTCTTAAACATATCTTCCAACGCGCTCGTGAACAGTTTCGGGGATATGACATCCCCCTGCCTCACTCCTCTGCGCAGTTGGATCGGTTTAGTCTGCTGGTCCTGTACTCGGACACTCATCGTAGCGGCTTCGTAGAGACATCTCAGCACCTCGATATAACGATAGTCTACTTGGCATCGCTGTAAGGATTGTAGAACAGCCCAGGTTTCAACGGAGTCAAAGGCCTTCTCATAGTCCACAAAAGCCAGACACAGGGGCTGATTATACTCTTCGGACTTCTGTATAATCTGCCTCACTGTGTGAATGTGGTCTATGGTACCATATCCTCCGCGAAACCCAGCCTGCTCCGGTGGCTGAAACTCGTCGAGTCTCCTGGCGAGACGGTTCGATATAACTCGTGAGAAAAGCTTATAGACGTGACTTAGGAGCGAGATGGGTCTATAATTTTTAAGAAGGGTTTTATCTCCCTTCTTAAAAAAGAGCACCACCAAACTCCCACTCCACGCCTTTGGAGTTCTCCCACTGTGAAGGACGGCGTTGAAGAGGCTCTGTAACTCCTGTATAACAGGGTATCCTCCAGCTTTCAAAAGCTCTGATGTTATTCCGTCCTCACCGGGGGCTTTTCCATTTTTAAGCTGCCTCAGAGCTAACACGATCTCGTCTTGACTGATGTCTGGCAGTTCGTCGGTATAGTGGCGTATCAAGGTGGCTCTAGAATCGTGGTCGTCTCGTTGGGAACGGGGAGCATGTGCAGCGTATAAACGGCCATAAAAGTCCTCTATCTCGGCCGATATCTCCGGCTTCGACAAAACGGTCCTTCCGTCGTGCGTTGAAAGCTTCGTCAGGTGGCTCCTTCCAAGCTGCTGAGTGAATACTTTGGACCCTCGGTTTCGCTCTATCGCCTCTTCAATGAGGCGTGTATTAGAGCTCCGAAGGTCGCGTCGTACCATCTTCGCAATTCGCTTGTTCAGGTCTGACCTCTCTGACGAAGTCGCTTGGGTGGTTTCCCGTCTTTTTGTCATCAGCCCAAGAGTCTCATCCGAGAGTTTGGACTTCTTACCAGTACGCTGCTTTTTGCAAAACTTGATGCCCTCGTCCCTCAGCGTTTCTACCAGATTGTGTAGGGTCTCGTCAGCGTCATCAGTGGGTTCCAAGGCAGCGAATCTATCCCCGAGAAGCTGCTGAAACTTCTCGGTGCCCGCCATGATTTGGATTGGGTTCGGTCGGAGCGTGGACTTCACCAGACGGTTTCTTTCAAGCTTCAAATTTATATTCAGAGAGCCTCGAAGGAGTCGGTGATCAGATCCGGTATTGAACCTGTTGATCACTGAGACATCTCTGAATATATGCTTGCTATCCGTCATGATGAAGTCGATCTCATTTTTAGTCACAGAATCGGGACTCCGCCATGTCCACTTCCTTTGGGGCTGTTTCTTAAAGAAAGAGTTCATTAAGAACAGCCCCTCTTTCTCAAGGAAGTTGACGAGCATTTGTCCCCTGTGATTTCGAACACCAAAACCATGCGGGCCTATTCGGGATTCGTTGCCAGTCTGGGTTCCCACCTTGCCGTTAAAGTCCCCCATAACAACGTTGAAGTGAGCCTTGGTGGTGTGATGTAAGGCTTTGGATATGTCTTCGTACAATCCTCCACTTCATCATCCGAGTGTGTCGAGGTCGGTGCGTAAACCTGAATGACCTTCAAGCTGTAGCGCTTAGACAGCCGAAGGATCAGGTACGCTACCCTGGTCGACACACTGGAGATTTCTTCGACGTTGTTAGAGAGGGCCTTATTGACGAGGAAACCTACGCCACCCTGGGATGTTTTATCACCCTCACGAAAGTAGAGAAGATGGCCCGAGTCTAGGGTTACGGTGTCCTCCCCCTCTCTACGGACTTCACATAACCCTAGAACATGCCATTTAATGTTCTCTAACTCCACTTCCAACTGCGCTAGATGGTGATCAAGCCTCAGAGTGCGTCCGTTAAACGTTGCCAGGGTCAGTGTGTGTGGGGTGTGGTAGCCTAATGTAGCCCGGTGATTCCTAGCACCCCCTGCCCCGCCGTTACCGTGGCCGCTACCATGGCCAGGAATAGCGAGGCGGCCGGGAACTGGGGGCCATTTTGTGGCGGTTCTTGTCATTTGGGGGTATTGCCCATAATCCCCACGCTGGGCATGCGGGTTGGGGATCGCAGTTTAGTGGAGTAGTTCTGCAGAGGGCGCTGCTGCCCGCCCCCCGGTGTGTTTCCCTTAGTCGCCTCTTACGACACCCACGGGATGAGTTGGGGTGGTGAAATTCTTTATTATGCCGTCACCACACGGCATGACCCGAAAAGTTGACTAAAATTATTGTACCTAGTACCGATTGTAAAATGCAAAACGGGAGATGCGTCGGACAAAAACAACTATCGGCCTATCTCACTAGCGACCATAATAGCAAAGATCCTTGACAGCTTGCTTAATGACGTAATGCTGCGCTGCCGTGTCAAGCGTAGGTCCGTTATCTTAAGTTACATGAGTTGCGCGTAATAGGTGCAAATCGTTTGGAAATGATATTATAAACCTTGGAGTATATTCCTTTAAAGTCTATTCTTGTTTAATTCGTTGAAAAAAGCTGTCACCCTATCTCATGCAACTATGATTTTGCCGATCTCTGTCATGGCAATGTCAAGTATTTTTACATACACTAAATAGGCGTGACAATAATTTTACTATCTCAGTTTACTCTTGCTAGTTACATGATATAGGCGCGACAGGCGCCCAAAGACACAGGAGTTAGCCGTGACGGAGTCGTGTGTCTCCAGGTAAAAACGAGAAAGCTTTCTGTATCGTTTGGCATGAAGGCGATAGTGGACGCAAAACCTACAATATTGCTTCGTCATTATGTGCACATTATTGTCTTCTTTAATGGCAAGGTGGGGGGAACCCAGACTGGCAACGAATCCCGGATAGGCCCGCATGGTTTTGGTGTTCGAAATCACAGGGGACAAATGCGACACGTCCACCTAAACGATGCCCAGTTCGGTTTTAGAGCTAGAGGCTCTCCACGGAGAGCGCGATCTTATGTCTTAAGCAGGCTGTCAGGTACTACACGGAGAGGAAGACGCCGGTGTACGCCTGCTTTCTCGACTTGTCCATTGTCCAAGGCTTTTGATACGGTCCTGTACGATAAGCTTTGGTGCAGGCTGGGGGCGTTGGGTGTGCCGGCTGATATCGTCTCCATACTAAAAAACTGGTATCTCTGTCAGCGAAACCAGGTGAGGTGGATGGGTGCGTTGACCGACGCGTACAGCATGGAGTGTGGAGTGCGGCAGGGCGGAATAACTTCTAGTTTGCTGTTCAACCTGTACATTGACGATCTCATCGGCGAGCTCAGCAGCACCCACACCGGTTGTTTTGTAGACGGAGTCGCGGTAAATAATCTAAGTTACGCAGATGACATGGTGCTGCTGGGACCGTCGGTGGGCTCTGTTCGCCAACTGGTAGGAATCTGTGAGGTATATGCGGCTGAACATGGACTGAGGTATAACTCTAAAAAGAGCGAAGTTCTCGTGTTTAAGAGTGGTAGAGTTCGGCCAATCCATGTCCACCTAATTATGCTCAATGGTGTTGCTCTAAAAGTAGTAGTACTACTTTTCTCATCCTCTCCTACTTCTCTCATCCTCATCATCTTTTAAATCTTCTGTGGAAGATTTAAAATATGATGAGGACATTGAAAGGGAGCGCCGAGCGCTGGCAGTCCGGGGTAACATGCTCGCACGCAGGTTCGCTCGCTGCTCGAGAGAAGTGAAAATCTCTCTGTTTAAGGCTTACTGCCAGTCCTTCTACCCGAGCAGTCTCTGGATAAACCACACCCGGCGGGCTGTCAGCTCTCTGAGAGTCCAATACAACAATATCTTTAGGATGCTGTTGCGGCTGCCTCGCTTTTGCAGCGCATCGGGGATGTTCGCGGAGGCGCGCACAGACGGCTTTCACGCGATCATTCGCAAAAAAGTCGCTTCCTTACTCCAGCGTGCGCGAGGCAGCGGCAACAGAATCCTGCAGATGATTGTAGCGCGGACAGACTGCCCTATTCAAAACAGGTGGATGCAGGTGATAATGGGTTTCATCTAATCCAAATTTTAATTTAATTTAATTTGTTAATTTAATTTTGTAATTATAATTTAAGTGACCGCACTGAGTGGAAAGATTTGGGGGAGGCCTTTGCCCAGCAGTGGGACGAAACAGGCTAAATAAAAAAAAAAAAAAAAAAAAATTATAATTTTATTCAATTTTAAATTTGCTGTGACATTTTATTAAGTTAGTTTTATTGTGTATAGAGATTAAGTTGTTTTATGTAATAGTTTCTATATGGATTTTGATAATCTGAAATAAATGAATAATAATAATAATAATAGGTTGATGTTAGGTACTTCCACAGTGTAGGTACTGGGCATATTAAATAAGTTCTATAAATTAGGTAGGTAGTTTAAATAATGCCGACGTCTGAGGCAAAGTCAAACAGCGCCGACAGTCTAGCAATTAACAATGTTATTGTCAATTTAATGTAAGTACACTGTGGAAGAATCTCAGACTAAGGATTATATAGACTTGGCATAAACATCTATACAAACAGTTAGTTATAGTATAGATGTGTGATGTATTTCGACAGCAGAGTTACTGACATATCGGCATCTCTTTTTGACTAATGAAGATAATCACGAGTAAAAAAGGACAACAGTAGTTTGATCATGACTGAAAATGACAACATTGTCTTGGTGACGTCACAAAATACCTCTTTGCGGCCGGTCGCCATGTTTTGTGTCCGTCAACAACAAGTACATCAGTTGTCATCCGGACTTGTTTTTATTCGAAAATGAAGGAAATTTAGAGTTAATAGGCGATAATTATGCTTTTTTATAGTGTGCAAACTTGAAGAATAATGCATTTTATAAGTGTATGTATGTGCAGAGTGTTTGGCTGTCGCATGAAAATCAACAAAAAACATCAAAATATAACGTTGCATGGGAAAGGTACCGATTTCATTCAAAATATCTTACATTTTCTATTATTTTCAAACATTTTGCTGTTTGTGGGAAAGTTTATAAAGATCCGCTTGCTTTTCTTTATTCATTTAATGTTTTACAATGAATATTAAGTATGTGATTTTACAGCAGCGTCAGCAACTTTGAACCAAGCTGGCCAAGATTCAAAGGTGTAGTGGTTGGGGTGGAGTTTACGGGACTCAGGACTTTTTTTATGTATTTATATAACATGTATTTTTTTATGGCTACGTAAAGAAGGTCACTAGGGGTGCAACTTTGGTTCAGTTGATCCACCCCAAAGTTCAATGACCTCGGCGCTAGAGGTCAAAGTATGTCGTTCAGTTTCAAAGCGAAAAAGACTTAGAAAAATTTCGAAAGATGTTTTTAAGCATATATATAACACATGTTTTTTCATGTGGCATCGTAAAGAGGGTCACTAGGGGTGCAACTTTGGTTCAGCGGTTTGACCCCAAAGTTCAATGACCTCGGTGCTAGAGGTCAAAGTGTGTCGTTAAATATGGATGCAGAAACAATATAAAAACTTTACAGAGCATTCCGGGAAGAGTTGATTAGGTCGATTTGAGTGGCGGATCCGACACAGAGTACCCCGACTCCA
Organism: Eupithecia pulchellata; assembly: GCA_963931895.1. Classification (NCBI taxonomy): domain Eukaryota; kingdom Metazoa; phylum Arthropoda; class Insecta; order Lepidoptera; family Geometridae; genus Eupithecia; species Eupithecia pulchellata. The sequence goes on along the minus strand of OZ007528.1, from coordinate 943,513 downwards.
CGTGGTCTTGTGCGTGGCGCCCCTAGAGTGTATATAATAAGCCGGAGGCGCGAAGGGAGTGCAGCCTCCGCCAGCCACTGCTCACCTCCGCAGCTTCGGCTTTTTGGTCGCCTTCGTTCGGCGACTAGCCTCAGCCGCTGCGGCGCGGTGCCTGTCCATTTTTACGCAATGGCGGAGAGGCTGCACTTCCCGCAGCGCAGGAGCTATCGCGATCGCGATGCAATAAAAACTCCACAGCGACCGCAGAAACTGGCAGTCCACACGAAACTTACCTTGGGCCGAGCGCGGCAACCTAAATAATTGTCTTATAATGAACATATTAGTATTAGTACTGAATATAGAGGATATTCATTGAATTGAGTGCCAGCCAAAGCTTGGGGAAGTTGCAGTGTTAATATTAACTGAATTGAGCTGTACTGTACGTAGTAATTAGCGTTTTTTATTGATATTGACGAAACCTATTGTAGTATCACGTTTTTAGACGATAGGACGGAGGGTAATGTAATGCTAATGACCCGTTACGGATCACGTGGGTATAGAAACCTTAACAAAACTGAACAGGGCTTAAAGGTACTTATTCTTCTACTTACTCATATTTGAAAATTTAGAATTCAACTCCGTGCAACTCAATTACTTACTTATCGATATTCAATGTTAAATACGCGCAACTCTACGGCAGGCCGCCATCTTTGTGCCAGACTAACTTTAGGTATGCACGTTTTTTTCGTAGGTATTTCAAGTCAATTTTTTTTATTCCTTAGTCTGAGGGAAGAATGTATTGTGGCTGATTGTGGCAGAAAAGTGGCAAACAGAAGACACACACTATTGCCATGCCAAAAAATCTGAGCAAAAAAGTCTAAGCAAGGCGCAAGCAAGCAAGAAGAAGTAGTAAAAACAAAAACAGCAATGTTTTTCGTTTGGTTGTGTTACTTATGGTAAAATACAATACCTAATCTGTTGTGCTATATTCTCATGCTCTTATTTTCAAGTTCAATTCAAGTTTCATTCTGTGTTAGTACCTACATGAATCTAGCTGAATTGGCTGGAATGCTGCTTCCGTTTAAAGGAAAACACTTGTTTGCCTTGTATTTTACGTTGTTGAGGCCGGCTCTCTCAGTTTCGTTTGCAAACATGTCTTCAGGAAGTACAGATGCCGGTAAGAACTAATTTCTACAACCAGGTATTCTGTGCAACATTGCCTAAAAATCCTTATAAAAATCTAGTTTTTTTTATATGATTTGAACATTTTTATAAAAAAATAATGTAATAATTATTATAATACTTAAATAAACTCATTATAATGTACCTAATTTTGCAGATACATACTCTGTTGCATACGTAACTGTTCCAAGCACAGATGTAGGGAAAACAATTGCTCATGGCCTTGTGAAGGAAAAACTGGCAGCCTGTGTGAACATCGTACCTCAGGTTACATCCATTTATGAATGGAAAAATGAAATCAATGAAGATAGTGAGGTAAATACCTAACTACAGACTTACCTTCGAATACTCAAACGCTACTCAGAACTATGCATGTGTTACTCGTATGTACCAAACTAAGTTTTGACATAGGTATTTCCACTGAAAACTCACTGAAAAATTGCAAATTGAGAAATGCTTTAAACACTGTTGCTTTTGAGTATTGGGAGATTAGAACGGAAATTTACATAAAGGCAATCAGTTATTTGAGCCAGTTATTTGTACTTGATAGTCAATGTTTTTACATACATTAGTTATCAAATCTTGTGTCAACTCAACATATACCTATTTTAATAAAAGAACTATGGACCATCGTATTAATAATAGGTAATAATGGTTTATTATAGATACTTATAAATTAAACATAAATGTTTTAGACTCCCCACCTACCTATGCGAAATTTGCTTGTATCAGAAAACTCTTTATTAAAGTCATGGGTTGACTTCCTTCAATAAAAGATAAAAAAATTAATATGTTGCACTTATTATAAAAGACATTTAATAAAAGATCAAATTGTCTTTGTTTCAGGCACTCCTGATGATAAAAACACGCACAACCCAAGTGGACAAGCTCACAAAATATGTCCGCTCCAACCATCCATACGAGGTCTGCGAAGTCATCTCTCTCCCAATCAAGAATGGGAACCCACCATACTTGAAGTGGATCGGAGAGAATGTTCCAGAATCTTAATGAGCTCTAGAACCGTAGTGAGAAAAACCTCAGTGAATAGGTTGCAATTCCAACCTTGCAACAACCACCTAGTCTATGTTATGCATCATCATATTCATCATCATCAGCCTATGCTAGTCCACTGCTGGACATAGGCCTCCACTTATGAGCACCATAGCACCCTGTCTTCAGCTTGTCGCATCCAGCATCTGCCAGCAGTCTTTCGCAGATCGAAATCCCACCTGGCAGGAGGGCGTCCTACACTACGTTTACCGAGTCGCGGTCTCCACTCAAAAACACGTTTACCCCAGCCGTTATCAGTTCTTCGCGAGACGTTATGCATGGTTAGTTCATAATATTTATCTATCTTAGAAAATTGATTGAGAAGGTGATTGTATAATAAGTTGCAGTTATTTATTATTTTAAGGATTAATTAATAAACATGATAAATTACATATTGTTTCATATCTGAAGGTTGACTAATATAGTTGTATACCTAATAACAAGTAATGAGTAGAGAGCATAACTGGTCAAAGACTGGACACCTTATATTGGTTCATTGACACCACATTTTTATATTTTAATAATATATGGTAACCTAGGTAACAGTTCAACTTTACTATGAATAACACAGATATATATGAATAAATACTAAAAAAGTAATAGAATTTTAAATTTTAAGTGAGTCTCCAAACATGTGAATAAGTGATGTTTTCAGAAAATAGGTAGTTAATTTTTTATTTTATACCTAACTATTTTTTGCTAATGTAGGAGCTCTATAGGTAGACACGCACGCAGTTGACCGGTTTTATGTTTAAAGGTATTTCACGCCGCCCGAAGCATGATAAGCGCTACATGTTACGAAGTGTGCCAATAAGCGAGCGGCTCAAATAATAATTAACTCACGAGCGAGTTCATCTGATTACAGCAATATATAAAATTGTAGTTTCCAATAACGCCATCTATCGAAAATAGTAGGTACCTAGATACCAACTCTATTCCCACTTGCCTTACATATTTCATGCTCACGCTGAAAGCTTATCCCTTATTTTGTGTTTGGTGCTACAGACAGATGGCGCCACGATGCAGAGAAAAGTTGCGGCTCTGGAAAATGTTACAAAGGTATGTAGATAAGTCTAGGAAGTATAATAAAACAAAACGATTTATTTGACCCCAGTTCCTGGGATCCTCACGGATTTTTGGAGACATTAACATAAATTACTTGCTTTATTTGCTTTTAATACCTACAGTATAATATTATCTAATAAACTTTATCAAAAAATAAAACTAAATAAAAATTAGGCGTTTTACAAAAAAGAACAAACTTTATTTAAGAACTCAATAGATAGCGCGGATCTTTCGCAGAAAAAATATAAACAAAAATAGAATTTCATAAAATATTGGATAATTTAAAGTGAAATGACAAACTTCATAGTACTTACTTGCTTTAGAGGATGAATACCAATCAGGCAATTATACCGATATCTATAATAATAATAATGTATCATCATCCGCCTATATTAGTCCACTGCTGGACATGGGCTTTCCCTAATGAGCGCCATAGCGCCCTGTCTTCAGCTTGTCGCATCCAGCATCTGCCAGCAGTCTTTCGCAGATCGTCATCCCACCTGGCGTCCTACACTACGTTTACCGAGTCGCAGTCTCCACTCAAGAACACGTTTTACCCCAGCGGTTATCGGTTCCTCGCGATATATGGCCGGCCCACTGCCACTTCAGTTTGCCAATTCTCTGAGCTATGTCGATGAGTTCTCTGTCGGATGTGTTAAAAATAATGTGTTGTAATTATAAGTTACATTAACACGTGGGTACACGGGTAAACAGGAATTACCCCTACACCCACCGGTGGGTGAAGCCAGTGGGTGCACGGGTCGCGGGTCGGTGTACTTACCTAATCTGAATTAGACTGCAACATGCTGATTCCTAAAAACTTGAAATATAAGTTTTACGAAGACGGTACGAAGAAAACTCGATCGCTTTATTTGTTTCTAGCTTTGTCGTGCAACAAATATTCCCAATTCAGTTCTACACAGAACAGCACGTAGACATTGTATTTGTATCTTGAGATCAGGTGCATGGCGGTTACGGTTAACGATGGCTATGGGTAAGTTAGTTCATTCTATTTTATTTTTTTGGTGGTGATCTCACTGTGTCACAAATTTATTTCAGAATCAGAATCAGAAATATTTTTACTGTTAACTTTTGCACAGAAAAGATCTTAGAACACACAAAACACAATTTATTCATAATAATAAGAAATAGATATAGAATAAGATGGTCCATAAAAAGAGCCGCTTATACTTTGTTAACTAAACTTAATACACTTGTTTATTAAAATTCAATAATAATATAATAAAAAAAATACATAAATAGCAACAATAACATCCAGATGGCGATTGACGGTTTTGTATAAAACAGCTAGGTACGTAGGTACTCGTTATGATGTCCACTAACACAATAAATAATAAAAAATAAAACAATTTAGTAATCTGAATGTTGTATGAAATATGAAGTGCAGCCTGATGATTAATAAAAAGAATTGCTTTGATTTGGCGCAATTTTTTATGGCATATTTTCTGTTAATATTCCGACTCTTTTCCTATGGGAGTTGGGTCGAGGCCCATTGCGTGGGATGCTACATGTGCCCACACACTTGGGCCTTCCCATCTTTCCAGGACATCCGTGCTGGCTAGTGCGGCTGCAGATTTGACCGCAGATCGCAAATACGCAGTTCTCGATAAAACCTATGCATTTGCTACCCTTGGAGTCGAGACCTTTGCTTGGTCGGGGGTACGAGGCTCTCCGGGTTTAAAAAAAATCTGAAAGTCTCTACTCGCGACTCGTGACCCGATAGCTGTTGAGTATCTGGCGCAGCAATAATCTCTTGCTTAACGGAACCAAAACGAAATGTATAAGATTTACTCTACCTAATGTAAAACAAGTTAAGGCGGATGTAAAGGTTAAAGAGGAATCATTAGAAATAGTAGAAAGTACTATATTCTTAGGAATAACTTTAGATAGTAGTAACTTCAATGGGGCTCACACATACATAGATAAGCTATCGAAGAGACTTAGTTCTGCAGCGTATGCAGTCAAAAGAATCCGTCATCTTACAGACGTTGATACTACTAGACTAGTCTATTTCAGCTACTTCCATAGTATAGTCTTATTGTCTTATTTATATGTCTTAATGGCATACTGCTGTGGGGGAACGCTGCAGATATTAACACCATCTTTGTGCTGCAGAAGAGGGCTGTTTGTGTAATCTATAATACGAGTCCTAGAAAATTCTTGCGTGAAAAATTCAAAGAAATAAACATAATGAAAGTGACAGGTCAACATATTTATGAAAATTAGATGTACACTCATAAAAATATCAAAAAAGCGATATACATAATTTAAATACTAGAAATAAGAACAAACTGGCTGTGACTGATGACTGTGATTTGACTTGTCTAAGTGCTTATTTTGTAAGCCTAAAGAAATAAAGTTATTGAATCTGAATCTGAATCTGTGCCCACTACTAGGCTACGTAAGATTAATGTATCTTTTAAGGCGCTGCCATACGACAGACATCGTAAAACGACCACTTTTTCGTCGCACAGTTAGGCTTACAGCGACATATTACAAGCCCAAAAAAAATACAGTTTATAGTCAAGTGTATGGAAAAAAGACAAAACCATCTAGAAACTTGAAAAAAATATCGCAAGAAAGAACACGAAAATATTTTTTCGTCTCGAAATGCTCAATATTTTGAGTGATAACATTTTATAATTTTGTTACTGTAAGAAAGGTAATTTTATCATCTAGAGAATTATGTATAAAGATTTTAATTTACTGGTGTATTTACTTTTAAAATAAATTAAAACCGATAAATAATGTTGACATTGTCGAACAAGAGATTCAACTAAATCAAACGCATCACCATTTTCAACTTTATTTGTCAAGCGCTACGAACTACTAAATAATACTACTTTTACCTAAATATTGTCTTTATACAGGGCCTTAAGGGGCAATGTATACGCTTCTAAAACAAAGCTCCAAGTGAGTTGCAAAAATTATCTATAAACAAATTCAAACGGATTGTCAAAAATATTCTTTGCAAAAAGGCTTACCTACTATTAAATATCAGATTATCCAGATGACAAAAAAGTTTGGGACGAGTTATGCTCCAACTCTAAAACTAACAATCTAACAAGGTAAAGGTTTCTTGTTCGCTTCTTTACTTTACCTTAAAAAGATTGAAGTGAAGAATTAATCAAAGTGTTTCACATTTTTATTTCTTATTTAACTTGTATTTTGTGATGTGTCCAAGAGTCCTGTAAGATCTAAAGGAAATAAAGCACTTTGATATTAGCACATCAGCATTGCCACATAGTGAGGCAATGCTGCCAGAGTCTTGGGGACGATTCCGACTGGTATTAATATGGATCAATAAGAGCTACCTGTAAATTGTTTACAGGTAGTTAATTAACTCAGTTGTAAATACTAGTTCTAATTTGTGTTGGATTGTTATTTTTTTGTAAGCAAAACATTTATAGAATTATCTTACCATCCTCACTAGTGCGATACACAGAACAGATTAAATAACTCACACAGAAGAATAGTCGTCTGTGATACGTCATTGATTTATGTTCATGCATGTTCAGCCAGAATTAAATAACAACAAACACACCCAAAAGACCACTTAACAAAACTAATCTGGGTTCAAATTTAGTGCTCAATGTTTTTCGCGTTTTTGAGCTGAGAATTGATACCCATTGCTACATCGAATATCCACTGGCGAACGGAATTGGCAAGTAGATCTCTATACATGCATGAGCTGAATCATGCAAAAGCCTTCTCTGGTGTTAGGAGAGGTGCCCAAAGCGACCTACTTCTAGTAGTTGTAGTGAATTCTTTACTGTTAATTTATGTTGGAAAATCAACCTTATTCCCTAACCATACCAGTTAAAAACGAGAAGGCGAGAAATTCTGAATGAACTTTGATTGGAAGAAGGTAGGCAAACAATAAAACGTAAGCCCTAGAAAATTAGGTTCATAATTATTCGATGCTTTGCCGATGCATTCATAAGATAATTATAAGGGTATCTTTCCTACCTACCTAACCTCCGGCTGGTAGTCATCATGACCCTTGCTAAAAGTTTCAAGTAACAACATCAATTCAGTAACTTCGACAAAAAACTATCGTTACCCGCTAATTGGCTCATTTGTACATCGAGAACTCCATGTGTAGGTAGGTACCTACTGACAAAGAACAAGACAAATAGGCTTTCGCGATCCGCGTGAAGTTGGCCACGGACGGTGGCAATCGTAGCGCGCTCGTAGACGTCTACGAGTTTCGTAGCGCTCGCTGTCGCAG
>OZ007528.1:891171-935785 GCA_963931895.1 Eupithecia pulchellata | reverse complement strand
AGATGCTGTGATAAACCCTGGCTAACGAGCCGTTGGCCGTATATCGATACTTCAGCCTACTTGTATCGTACCACATAAGCTCCACTAAAGTACCAAAGAAACTAATTTGCAATGTACACTGTGATGACAGGGACAGTACAGTTTATAGGTACTTCAAGGACTACCTACAGGCATTTTCCTGGAAATATAAATACTTGATGAAAAGTACCTACTACATTTATACCCAGTTAGTGGAATCAGTAATCGCCCTGTCCCACGTGTACTTTTGTAAAACTGAATATTAATTCGAGGCCCAGGTGACATTTCTCACATGAATCATCAGTGAATCAGTGATTGATAAGGCATATTCACTTACGGTCACACACAGCGGCAGGTTTATCAAGTAGTCGAAATACGCAATTTTATATATCTACGAGAGTGACTAAAAGCTCAAAAATTGCTTAACCAAAAAAGTTTATGCTTGTACAAATCCCAAAAATCTAAATTTTTAACTTTACAAGTTTGCTTTTAACCTTATGCTTAAATCGTCTTAAAATCTTGTATTTTCGTTTAATGCAGCATTACTATTGGTATATTATTGCTGTTCCTATTCATTATTAACGTACTTCAAAGAGGACAAATGTTAAAGTATGACCTACTAACGAAAACCTGTGCTTTCCCGCAAATTCGTTGAATTCGCTACGATCCAGTTTTCGATTAACCTACTTGGGTGTGGCAAACCCATTAGCTAATAAATATCACAGTAAACTGAAGGAATGGATTAAGGCACCATAATAGATGATCATTGATCAATAGGAAATACTTACTATGTAGTACTTTTTAAACCTATGGCAAAGTAGGTCAATTGGCAAGGAATCGGGATCTATAGTGCAAAAACAAGTGGGTATCCGTATTATATTGCGATCTTTTATAGTTAGAAAAACAGGGTACAAAACCTTTATAGCTGAAAAATCTGTTGATCCACTCGACATCTTTGCCACACAGCTTGCCATTGTTTTTTAGACGTATCTTCCAGTTATAGGTATTATTTAGTTGAAAAATTTGCTGATTTTTAGCCAACTACCTTCCTTTAAGATGTTTAAAGTTAGTGTGCTTGCCGTGCTTTGTAAACACAAGTTTCAAAAAAATTGTATTCCAACAACTACCTCTCCAAATGTTTCTTCTTTTGTCGCGTCGCGTCGCTTGAAATCCGTTTATTCTGAAAGATCCACGAACCTCTCTAAATAGACACAAAACTTAACCACAAAAGTTAAGTATCCCGTAAAATTCCATCTAAAACATTAGTCTATATCTTTATGGCTAAGATACTTATCAAGGCGGGTAGTGCCTACCCTCATTATGGCAGACCTTTGCCCTCGACGCTGGCATTTGGCGCTCCGCAACGGAAACCGATTACAGACCCATCAGTCAGAGCGACGCGACAACGCGACGCTTCAGTAGCGAGACCGACAGAATTTGTTGCTAATTGGGATTTCACTTTAATTAGAGGTTCCACTGAAACATATCCCTATAATTTGATTGTTTGGTAACTAAAAATCCGTCTACAGATTTCTCAAATATTTAATTTTTTTGTCTGCGGTGTGTACCTAATCCCTTCTTCACTTAGAACCTTATTTATTAAATATAATTACCATACCTTCACTTTATATAGGTATACGAAAAAATGCATCATGTTCGCACGAAAAAACATTAACAGTCAACATAAGAAAACCTAACTAAAAGCAGCCGTTAATTTTTAGGAAATTGCATTCGATGTTATAATAAAATACCGAATTTTGTAATTGATCTAACTGAAAGACGATTTAGAAAACATATTAGGTCCTTACATATGAAATTGGCGTTTTTCGTACTGGCCACTTTAATCACAAATTTCTCCTCTTTGGAAGCGGATCCATCGCAAACCACGTCCGAGTTAGCTGCAGGCTGCGGTGTTAGTGATAAAACTGTTTTAATTCACTTGAAGCAAATTGGGAAGATTAAAAAGCTTGAAAGGTGGGTACCTCACGAATTGACTGAAGCAAACCGGCAAACGCGCGTCGACTGCTGCGTTACATTACTAAACCGGCACAATAATGAAGGTATTTTAAACCGAATCATTACCTGTGATGAAAAATGGGTTCTTTACGATAATCGGAAGCGCTCAGCGCAATGGTTGGATCCTGGCCAGCCAGCCAAATCCTGCCCCAAGCGAAAATTAACCCCAAAAAAGTTACTTGTAAGCGTTTGGTGGACTAGTGCCGGTATTGTTCATTACAGTTTTCTCAAATCTGGCCAGACTATTACGGCTGATGTCTATTGTCAGCAATTGCAAACCATGATGGAAAAGCTAGCGGCTAAACAACCTAGGCTGGTCAATCGCTCCACGCCACTGCTGCTTCACGACAACGCTAGACCACACACTGCGCAACAGACGGCTACTAAATTAGAAGAGCTTCAATTGGAAAGTCTAAGACATCCTCCGTACTCCCCGGACCTTGCTCCAACAGATTACCATTTTTTTCGAAATTTGGATAACTTCTTGCAAGGGAAAAAATTCAACTCCGATGGGGCAGTCCAAATCGCCTTCAAAGATTTTATTGATTCCCGTCCGACTGGTTTTTTTAGTAAAGGGATCAATGAACTACCTATAAGATGGCAAAAGTGCATAGAAAATAATGGTTCATACTTTGATTAATTAAATATATTATATTAAAAAATATTCGACTTTTTGTTCCTCCCATACAAAACGCCAATTTCATATGTAAGGACCTAATATTTATGTTGGCCTTACGCCGTTTTAGCCTACTATTTCTGCGTCGAATATGCACACGACTAAAACGCATATTATGGAAGTATGTATTTTATGCACTGATCTTATTTTTCTATTGTATTGTATTTATTCTATACCTAACATATGGTTTGCTATTATTTATATTACAATAGTATTTATATGTACATATAGGTTTCTGTTACAAGCTTTTTTGAAATTACTTATCTACACAAATACTAAGATAAAATGTCTTCTTTGATGTCAAAATGGGATCTCATTTCAGAAAGTATTTTGGAAAATATTTGTGACAGGAACCTAGATTGTTACAAATATATTTTGATACAAATTCTAGCAGATCATGGTGGAAATATATGCTCAAATTACAAATCATTTTGGTACTACGTTTGTATGGGAAATTCACCCATCGCATGAGCCTTAACTCGCCAACCCCAATATTTGCTTACAAGCCTATCTTCGGTGACGTTTACATTGATTATTACATTATGTTGATCCAACTAATGCGTGTTTAACCGTATGCTAATATTCTGATTCAAAATTCATTGCACAGTTACCAGATATTCTAAGAAGGAATTATGAATATTGAAGGGTCATTTAAATGCAGAATAACATTCATGTTTTATCGCTACGGAAGTTTGTTTTCATTGTGAGTACGTATTATGTCCAGCAGTGGACTATTATAGGCTGGTGATGATGATGATGATGATGATTATGTAACTATTGTCTTCTTATTTAATACATACTGAAATCAAATTTAAACTATAAATTGTGGTGATAGTAAAGGAAACACACCGGGGGCGGGCAGCAGCGCCCTCTGCAGAACAACTCCACCGAACTGCGATCCCCAACCCGCATGCCCAGCGTGGGGATTATGGGCATTAACCCCCAAATGATAATGCCATCTTTGGCGCTCATTAGGGGAGGCCTATGTCCAGCAGTGGACTATTATAGGCTGGTGATGATGATGATGATGTGACGTGATGCTTGGATATTTCGTAGACCTAAGGTCAAAACTGTTATACTTAACAATTGAAGCATAAAAATAAAAATAATGCTAGAAAATTAGAAAAGGTATGCATATGAAGGATAAAGTTTGTTTGCGTATACGCTTCACATGCATTATTATGACATTTTTGATGCACCCGGTACAATCAATCCGTTTAGATTTAGGAAAACTCATAATCAAAAACCAAATCATGGTAAATATGTTTTTATAAATGACTTTAGGGTTTATAACTCTTATAGTTTTAATAACTTCAACATCATCACCAGCCTAGTTTTAATAACTTAACTTACTTCTTTTTCTTCTTTTTTTTGCTTATTGTCTTCCTTCTTATAATAGTTTCTGTATTTATACTTCTATCTATCTTATATGGTAGAATCCTGATGCAACTTAGTCTAGTCAAGACTCCACATGATAACTCATCCGTAATTATTAACTCAGTCCACCTTCAATCAAGAGTTGAATCACATCTGACCTTGCTATGCTAACAATAAAATCTATTTGGTCAGCGTTTTTTTAGCTATAACAGGTTGAGTCACCGTCTCATTGATGAATGTCATCTATGCTAATGTTAATAGTGCGAAAGTAAATCTGTAAGGAGCCTAGCCTCCTTCTTACAGATTTCGCACCTTTAAACGACTGTAAATACTACAGTAGGCCAAGCACGGGGATTGTTCTCTAGGGTAGAATAGACAATAATGACATCGCATCGCCATACATTGCGTACATTATTGAAGTTGAAGAAATTAATTTCAAATAATTTACGCATTCGGTGACAAAGTGACGTAATTTTTGTCTATTCTACCTTAGACAAGAAAGCCCGTGCTTGCCCTACAGGTCCTAATCACTATTTCCAATCCAAACTCATTATACAGAAAGACAGCGGCGTGAAATCGGATTGTTCTAATATTTATGTAATTTGATAAGGCCTCTACGAGTATACAGGTAATAATATTATTCTATTTTTTTTTATTTCATTGCAAAACCCTTTATTGACAAATTACAATTATCTAACTAAATTAGAGCTAGTATTTACAATTGAAACAATTGAGCTAATTCCAGACTGTTGCAAACAAACTACAGGTAGATCAACTGATCATTTTTCAATTGTATTTATTCTATTCCTAAGTTTATTTCAATAGCTCATTCTATATTATGTTTTATTTAATTTTAATTGTAAACTTGACATGACCAAACTTTCCTATTGTGTTCCTAGGGTTTAAAAATTAACTGAGCTGGCAAGGAGATAGCAAACTTGGCTTAACTATTGCAATATGTATTGGATTAGATGATGAGGGATGAAGCTAAGGAAGATGTACTCAGTACGTTCAGATTAGATATTCTGGTTTTTACATAAATGTGATAAAGGTACTTGTATCATAGGTATATGCTTCTAAATCCAAATCGTCCTCTCTAACACAGCCCGTGTCTTCAATCACGCTTGGCAAAGAAAGTTGATCGCAATGGAGATGTTAAAAATACACATAATAAATCTACTGCCCATCGTTTTCAACTTGGGATTGATTCATGGTGATGGATCCAGACCGCCTTCACCAAAAGTATTTTCGAGAAATCGACAGATATACATCATGAGGATAGAACCTCATGCTGAACATAGATCCTCCTTATTTCGAAGTCGATTGAAAACAAAAAATAAAAATAACATTAATCTCGTCTTTAATAGCCTTTCCAAGAGTCCTAAAAGAAATAAAATCACTGAGGTTAGAAAGCACTTTGAGTTTTATTTACAAAGCACAGTAGTTTCACATCTTGTGCCAGTCTAGGCCATACGACATTCTTCTAAAAAGCCCCACAATTACTCGGCATCTAAACGAAATGGATCAGAATTTTCTGCGGCCAAGCAATGCTGACTGCGTATAAGCTTACTTCTGAATACTCTACTCGTATCTATACTAATATTATAAAGAGGAAAGATTTGATTGTTTGTTTGTTTGTATGTTTGTTTGTTTGTTTGTTTGTTTGAATTGAATAGGCTCCGAAACTACTGGACCGAGTTAAAAAATTCTTTCACCATTAGAATCCTTAATTTTCCGTGATGAACATAGGCTATATAATATTTTCAAAAAAGTTAGGGATCCGCATGAAAAATTCAATAATTGAACCGTGGGCTGTATATTCAACCTCTTTTTCTATTATGGCGCGTCAGAATAGAAAAAGAGGTTGTATAGCGCACGGTGCTTGCTTTTTCTCTACGGCCAGTGTCAGTTTTGGAATGTCGAGTCAAAGTCAAAAACCCCAATGCTGTTAAAAAAAGTAAAGATCCGTATGAAAACTGTGTAACCCATCGTTTTAGTGTGTATAATTTCTGAAATTTTTGTTTAATACCCGTGCGAAGCCGGGGCGGGCCGCTAGTTTTCAATAAAACACCTATTACTCGTAAGTTTAGGAGTTGAGGCTTCCATTTTAATTTGCATATAACATGCTTGGCCGTAGAAAATGTCTTTCCATCTCGTCTGGATGGAGTAATTGTGGGGCTTTCTAGGACAATGGCGTAAGGTATTGATATGCACATAACCGGATAGATGTGAAACTATTGTGTTTTGTAAATAATTCTAAGTGTTTTCTTGCCTCAGTGGTTTTTTTGCTTTAGGCCTTAAAATCAAAATGCTTTATTTCCTTTAGATCTTACCTTTATATTTTTAATAAATACATATTAATAAAATTGTCGGTTTTAAATTCGTTAATTGACATTTTAAAAATATTGAGAATTCATCACGATTCATATTTTTTTTTATTTGCTGTAAATTTGACTATCGCTATGTTGAACCTTTATACTGAAGCTGAGTCGTAACCGGCAACGTTCTTTAAAACAACTAAACAAAGCTACAGGACTAGTATTATGTTAATTTAAAGTAGTAAAAGTTAATTTATTTCGTGAAATAAAATTTATTGTTATTATATGAAACAAAAAATTGCATGCAACATCCGGTTGCAACGATTGCATGCGACGATTGGTTGCAATATCCTGTTATAGGCAATCGTTTCATAAACAATTAAATTAATACTAATATGACAGGAATAAAATTTAAAATAATACAAACTGATAATTTAAAGATATATTGATGTTCATCATCAATAAATCGGTCGAGATGATGACTTTCAGTTCTAGAACCTATATTTTACCATGATTCTTATGAATATTATTAGTGGTATTTCAGAAAATGAGGTCGTGGGGACCTCATTTTCTGAAATACCCCTCTATTCTCCCTTCCTACAGTATCATAAACACTTGTTTACGCCATGTCTGTCCTTGTAGCCTCAGATATCTTATAAATCGGGAAAACTATCTTTAATAGCTTTGTTTGTTTTCATATTTTTGTTGTACCAACTTCTTTGTTCGGTGCCAAAAATCTTAGTAACTTGAAATCAGTTTCAGCATCTAAAACTTCTTTGGTAAAGTTCTGACAATTTTGATTTATTAATTGTTATATTTGATATGTTGTTGTTACTTTTAACCTACGAAAGAAAAGTGTACGAAAGAGAGTTTGAAAACGGAGACAAGAATGGAATGATGAATGAAAACTGTCAAAACCAAAAATTATTCGACCAATGAATCGATGATGCCAGCTTTGTAAAATATTTTCCAAACTTTTGTTTACTAAAATGGTTAGATTTTGTGAAGTTTGTTGAATTTACGAATAAGAATAATAATCATTTATTTGCTTAAAACATAAGTAGTACCTATTAACATGGTGTGAGCATGAAATGATGTTACAATTAATGAATGACTTTCATGTTTTGCCACTTCTAGGCGTGTGATAGGCGAACCGAGTAACAGGTAAGTAGTTAATTCACTGCAGGTAGTTGTTCAACAAATGAAGGTACTTATTTATAGAACCACCGGCTTCCAGTCCCATAGGCAATTACCTCGCGACAAACTTTAGATTAGAAGAAAACTCAATTTGATCCTTAGAGATAATCCATCAACGTCGAATCTATCAATCTTGAATTGATGATTTTTGAATTGATTTATAGATGATAATTTTCGATATAAGTTAAGTTACGAACAGGAAACGAACTTGGATAGATATCATTGGGATTCATTTGACGATTTCAGCAAGGTAGCGGATGAAGATCCGACTGTGACGCAAGTTGCGGGTTCGATGTCCGCCTCGGGACAAAAATATTTGTAAGATCTGCTGATGTTTTTGAGTGTTTTCTATGAATTAGTGATTTTTTAGTTTATGACACTCCATAAATGAAACTGACAGAGTCGTAGCGAAAAGCTAGCGGCTATAATAAAAATAGAAGACGAATAGGTATATAGCGTATGGTTTTCCTATTGAACTTTTCATGTGGTACCTAAATTTTTTGAAAATATTCTAGCTTGTGTTCATCAGGGATAATGTAGGTTTCTAATGGTGTAAGAATTTTCGGTTTTGTAGTTTCGGAGCCTCTTCAGTTCAAACAAACAAACTATCAAATCGTTCCTGTTAGACAAAACTAGATATTACAGAGGCAATAAAAAAGCTTGTAACAAGCATTACGAATTGCCCAATAAAAGTTATGATATTTTCCTTGTTTTACTTATTAATAAGATAAATAGGTGCCGGCGCCAATTTGCGTCGGGGTAGCGCCTTAAAGGTTTGGTAATGCACTAATCCATTAGATAAATTAGCATAGATATCTATGTGAGCCAGATAATCAGTAAATATCCGCTCACCAGTTATTCATAAGTAGTTGATGACATAATACATACCTACTACCTAAATTTAGACAGGACTCACTAATTTGATTCTAGATAGGTACAACTTAGAAAATTTATGTTTGGTTTTGGCTTGCTGACGTTTGGTACACAATATTTTCGGACACATTGTCCGAAATGACACTTTTCATTTTAAATAATATTTTAACTGACATTTCGGACACTGACTTCCATATTTTATTATTTTTGCGGTCTGGAATCTTAAAAATCTTCAGCCCGATCAGTTCAGTCGTTTTTACTTGACGAGATAACAAACATCCAAACTTTCGCATTCATGAAATTTCTCCGCGATTTTGCATGCATGGTTTTTATTATAGGAACAGCTTTATGAGATAGTCTATGCTTTGCTCCAGGCCTAGAATTACCTGTAATATGCAATATTTCAGCTCGATACATTTAGTAGTTTTTTCGTGAACAAGTAACAAACATCCATCCAATGTTTCTCATTTATGATATGAGTTTGACAAAAGTGTATACATTTATGTATCTTAGTTAAAGTGTTAAAATGTCCTGAAACGACTTTGAATCGTGCTTAGTGAACGCACGATTCAAAGTCAAACTTTCAGGACCCATTCAGAGACTATTCGAACTCATCAATATACGATTTACATTTCCCATTGCCATAAGGTTCAATATTCACATAACATCACTCACAAGCACAGTTCACATTGAACTTTATCACAGTTAACATAACAGTTCGTTTCCTTTGAACGCATCAATAAGGCAACGAAAGGGAGCGCACATCGATAACTCTAACTAGGTCAGGGTTCCTCGGGCGGGCTCGGGCCAATCTCATTACCTTGTGCTTCCTTAGCGTTCGTCAAGAATGTTACCCTCAGACCGACACGAACGTTACTACGTTACTAAGCTTACGTTACTTCCGTTACGCAAGTATCGTTACGTTACGAAGTTCCTTAGCGTTACTTATGTCTTCAATGTATGAAACACTAACGGTCTGTCCCGGTTTCGCACAGTTATGTTATCTGTGGCACAGATATTGATCAACAATTTCGAAATTATAATAACACACATACATAGACGTTGTTTTACATTATTGTTGTTTTCACACAGATCCCTAACTATTTCGAAAATATTCTAGGCTACCTATGTTCGTCAAATGTTCAAAACGCTCCAGTAGTTTCGGAACCTATTAAATCCAAACAAACAAACAATCAAATCTTTCCTGTTTATAATATTAGTATAGATAGACTTTCCGCGGGTTGCCAATTGAATTTCCCGAATAAAAAGTACCCTAGCCTCAAGTCTAGAACTGCGTAATTCTATGCAATTTCGACCTGATACGATGATACGCTCACGAAGAGGAAACAAACATCGATCATCGATCTATGTCCAAGCCCTCGCTTTTATAATAGAACATAAACTTTTTGCTTGGGATACCCATCGCCCAGGTGTAGATCACCCTTACGTCTAGCCGGCTGTTCTTCACATACTGCGTCATAGAGGTCAATGGACCTGTATAGGGAACCATATCTAGATACCATTACAAAACTCAATAGTCCTTTAAAAGCCAAACGACTTTTTGCACACATTTTTTGTATATGTCGGGTTTACTATTATCGGGTACCGCTTTTTTGCATTAATTTTGTTGCAAGGTATTCGGATTGGCTTAGAAATGTTTTATGATTTTAAAAGTGAGCGATGACCTAACAACCTGTGTCTAGGTCAGGATAATGTCGCAGACCTTTTCAAAAATTCAACGACGACCATCAAGTGGTGACTTCTACGTTAGTAAATATAATTATCAGTATTTATTTATTGCCTGTAGTTTGTCTGTCTGTGTACAAAACCAAACAAAGTGGAAACTTACCTTAAAATTAAAATAAAATTGTAGCGCACATCTCAAGTTTGGGCCAATAATTTAAGCAATAATTATTTTTTTATTGATTTCTTATAACTGCTAATTGCCTAACATGACGCCCCAAAATTGACGAAATAGAAAAAAGTTGGATTTCTCCCTGCTTATAAAAGTGGCTATGAAAGTTAGGTGCAACATGGCCATTGCAGTTGCTCCACGGCCAATAGTTTATTAATGTGTTTTGTCAATGTGACAAGCTGTGCGCTTTGATAGGACTTAAATGACTTTTTTTGCTATTTCTGCTCGCTTGTTATGAACATTTTCGTATTGTTTTTCAATATGTCTTTTATAATGTTATTCGTATATTGGTTTTGCCATAGTTTTAACTGGTAGATAAGGCTTTGTAAGCTTTGTTTTTGTTTCGTTATACCTACATGGTAAAAACCCCACTCACTACAAACATACCCACACCACGCGCTTGTGGGCGACAGAGCAGTTATGGAATAGGTACTTAGTGGTGATAATAAAATGTTTTGATATTAAATTTCCAATACAATTCAATTATTTTACTTAAAAGTTTAATCATCTCAGGTCTGATTATTTTTATAAAAACCTCAGCGTATATTTACCAAACTGTAGTTGCTCCATTTACAAAATAGTTAATTAATATTAGGTCCTTACATATGAAATTGGCGTTTTGTATGGGAGGAACAAAAAGTCGAATATTTTTTAATATAATATATTTAATTAATCAAAGTATGAACCATTATTTTCTATACACTTTTGCCATCTTATAGGTAGTTCATTGATCCCTTTACTAAAAAAACCAGTCGAACGGGAATCAATAAAATCTTTGAAGGCGATTTGGACTGCCCCATCGGAGTTGAATTTTTTCCCTTGCAAGAAGTTATCCAAATTTCGAAAAAAATGGTAATCTGTTGGAGCAAGGTCCGGGGAGTACGGAGGATGTCTTAGACTTTCCAATTGAAGCTCTTCTAATTTAGTAGCCGTCTGTTGCGCAGTGTGTGGTCTAGCGTTGTCGTGAAGCAGCAGTGGCGTGGAGCGATTGACCAGCCTAGGTTGTTTAGCCGCTAGCTTTTCCATCATGGTTTGCAATTGCTGACAATAGACATCAGCCGTAATAGTCTGGCCAGATTTGAGAAAACTGTAATGAACAATAACGGCACTAGTCCACCAAACGCTTACAAGTAACTTTTTTGGGGTTAATTTTCGCTTGGGGCAGGATTTGGCTGGCTGGCCAGGATCCAACCATTGCGCTGAGCGCTTCCGATTATCGTAAAGAACCCATTTTTCATCACAGGTAATGATTCGGTTTAAAATACCTTCATTATTGTGCCGGTTTAGTAATGTAACGCAGCAGTCGACGCGCGTTTGCCGGTTTGCTTCAGTCAATTCGTGAGGTACCCACCTTTCAAGCTTTTTAATCTTCCCAATTTGCTTCAAGTGAATTAAAACAGTTTTATCACTAACACCGCAGCCTGCAGCTAACTCGGACGTGGTTTGCGATGGATCCGCTTCCAAAGAGGAGAAATTTGTGATTAAAGTGGCCAGTACGAAAAACGCCAATTTCATATGTAAGGACCTAATATTATTTATTAAAGTTAAATAAAACCCCCTAATTTGTAACGTTGATTAGTGAGTTATTTTAACAAGCTGTTACCGTCACACGTTGCGTGTGCGGCCGTCCTTGCAACAGCTATGTACTTGCTAAGTTATTTATTTATAAACAAACATACTTTCTTATTTACTCTGAACGAAGGTAATAAAAACCAATGATGAAATAAAAAAACATTTAGTGAAGTATAAATTATATTATCTAGTTTTGGCCTCAGAGAAACTAGATAGATACACATTGTTTTATGTTCTGCTTGCTTTCACTGACTGAAAATTTGTGTTTTCCCTTTATAAGAAATATTTAATGCTTAGCCATGGTCATTATAACGTTCTGCAGCACACACATACTTTAATTTGCATTGTATTGTTGTTGTCCAAGAGTCCTGTAAGGTCTAAAGGAAATAAAGCACTTTGACTTTGATATTGATTTTGTTAAATTTTAACAGTCTCCAGTAGATAATTACTGTACTTTATATTGGCGTGTTAGAAGACGCAAATAAAATCTATCTTATAAAAAATACTAAAGTCCAAACACATGTCATATTCGTTTTTTGTTGATAATCGTATTGAAAAGGCTCACCAAAAACGGTTTACACCAAAATACATTGACAGAGATTCATAAAAACACTTCTTGGCAAATAGCTGAATGAGTGGGCAGCTTATATTTCCTCTACTGAAACTGTCTCCCCCAAATGAGGGTCCAAAGCACACGCCAATTCTCTTCTTCGGGAACGACTTAATTACCACTTAATTTTCACACAAAAAAGCATCAGAAACTTCGTGCCGTCGTCGCAGCCAAAAGCTTTCCGCTCTTAAAAAGCTTTTTAAAAGTTGTCAAATTCAATTCTTTACGGTCCCAAAATTCCATTTGACGGTCTTTTAACATGAAAAATGCATCGAGACCGTCACACAAACCCGACTGTGACCTATAAAACTTTCATAGAATAACCGCCGACGGTCGTCCACGAATGGACTATAACAATACACTTTAGAATAGAACTTTAGCAGCAGGGCAGGTATACGGTCTGGCTTTTGGACAGACATAAAACTAGGCTGGCTTCGAAAGCCCAGTTGCGTTTTCTATAGTCAACTTTAACTATAAGTTTTGGAAATGGGACTACCCCGGGATCATTCGCGATATAAATAAAACAAAGTCATCAAAATCGGTGCACAATAATAATTGAAGGATACATCGGGTAGGTTATGTTCGGGTACATTATGGATTGCAGCCATAATGAAGATGAAGAGTGTCTCAAATATACTTTTCTTAGAGATTACGTACCCGTTACAAACTTTCGATCGTTTATGTACCTCCATAATATAAGAACAAGTACTCATACTCATACACATTTTATTCATCGTAGGAACACAAGACAAACGTAGTTCGTCATTCGTCGATGAAATGTAAATTATGTCTATACTAATATTATAAAGAGGATTTGATTGTTTGTTTGAATTGAATAGGTTCCGAAACTACTGAACCGATTTGAAAAGTTTTTACATCATTAGAATCCTAAATTTTCCCTGATGAACATAGACTAAGGAATATTTTCAAAAAAGTTAGGGTTCGGTATGAAAAATTCAAGTTTTGTTAAATACCCGTGCGAAGCCGGAATGGACCGCTTGTATATAATAAAAATAAAATAATTATATATCTATCTATCTATATTTTACAGGTACCTACATTGTAGAGGTAAATGTGCAAATGAATAATCAGAGCAACACAAAACAAATCGTCTGCTGCAAACGGTCAGCAATATCACCAAAATTAAGGTTCTGAAAAAAATATAAGAAAATATTTCAGATAGGAATAAGAGAGATAATTATGTAGCCTCATCTGTCGACTGATTCCGGATCGTGACTAATTCTCTGTTTAACTTGACTGTGTCTTAAACAGTTAAGTTGAAAATTTATACTGAACTAGGAAGGTATAAAGGATAAGAAGTTTTACTGAAAATCAGCGCTGAGTGGACATGGACACATCAGTGTGCACCCAGCATAACGCTGAGTGACCACCATATTTGCGTTACTAAATAACCTACTTTATAACTTAGATTCGTTTTAGATTTTAATATTGCTGTGTATTGTTGTGCAGTGTATTATTGTGTTGTTTTATTAAGGTAAATAAAAATATTTTCTTCCTTTCTTTTCTTTTTTCTAACTAGTAGGTATCTACACTTGTGCTATAGATTCCAATAGCAACTGTCTCTTAGATATTGCGATTCTATTTCAACCCTCTTGTTAAATGCATCAGAGGGACTGTGACCTATAAAACTGGCAGTCTAAACGGAATATAGCGCGGAACTTTAAAAGGCCATATCTAGAACGTCTGGCGTGTGTGACCTCTAGCTATTTCAGGCGGATACTAGCTTCTATCCGATAGGTATCTATATTATAAATTGGTCAGAATGGAACTTGTCTTTGGTCAAGACTTTACATTAAAAACACCAGTATATAAACAGTCCGACTTTTATCAATTCATACCATCCTTCAAGTTAAAGTTGAAGAAGTGGCTAATGTAGTTCAATCACCACATTAATGATTTTATGACCGATTTCTGAACGCGTTTCGAAATAAATTTGTGAGTTGCCTACACCGGGTTCTTAAAATGTACCTAATTATTTAAATTTATGTTAATCATCATGTATTTTCAAGATGTTAGTACGTTACACATGTACCTTAATATTATGTTTTGTGAGAATTTTAGTTATTGAACTATGAACTAAATCAAACACGGTATTTAATAAAAGGAAAGGTTTCTATTTAGAGGTGGTTTTAATGACTTCTGTACATTAAATTAGAATGAACACAAACATTATCAGCTTTACACATGCCACCAATCGTTTTATTGCTTACTATGTGTAATATAATAACTGAGAAGGGAAATGTGGAAATAGTTTGTAGCTTGTAACTTTCTGATGAAAAACTATTCGAACTTTTTCCGGTTTGATGTATAATTTACTTGGATATAGTTTAAGCTGAAACGATTCCGGAGAAAAGCGAAGTCGCGGCCAAACGCGAGTACCGTAAACGGCTTCTGGGAGTAACATCCACTCACATCCCGCAAAGATAGGATCGTTCGATCCCATTGGATCTCCGAATATGATGCAGGTTACCCTGTATTCTTGCAACGTTGCAAATTGATCGATACATTGCAGCTGTGGATGAATTAAGGCCTTATCTGTACGATGCGATGATGGTAGAATTTAAAGTCGAATTGGAAATTGTTTTATTTATAAAATAATTATTTGTCTATAACAGGTATGGGCAACCTTCGGCAAGTTGCGTGCCAAACTTAATATATAAATGCAGCTGCGGGCCATAACAAAAAATACAAAAGATTTTTTCAGTATATCTTTTTATTAGGTAAAAAAATTGTTTAAAATTTTAAAGGTAAAAACATTTAATTTATTACGTGTATCGCTTAATGTGATATTTGTGTTTGAACTTCAGAAAAAAGTTTACTAATATCTGGACAAATTCCATTTGTGCAGAGGCTTAACGACTTTCCCAGATTTTCATCTGTGAGTCTCGTACGGCATTTTGACTTATTAGTCTTCATCGTCTAGTCTACTTAGTCTTCTTCTTGAATTTTTTTTCGCATTTGTATGTACTTCCAAAAAACACAAAGGGTTCTTCTCGCGAACGATTTCGGCTGTCGAATTGAGTACCTAATAATGCTACTCTTCTTCTCACGTAGGTACTAGATTTCGTTAAGTGTGAAAGGGATGACAAGTAATCTTGTGAGGCTACAAGCGATATTGCGATGCCATTGCGTCTTTCGTTATGTTACCTATTCATTGCATACGCACGCTACAATTTTACATACAGAAAGCGAGCTTGACAAGCAATGGTTATCATTTGAAGTGTTTGTTATTTTCATGTTATATCACTTTAGTTTTCTATAGTTACAGCGTGCGTACTCTGTTCGCGCGAAATTACAAAATGTATCGCGGGCCGGGTCAAAAGTTGAGGCGGGCCGGATCCGGCCCGCGGGCCGGTCGTTGCCCATATATGGTCTATAATTTATAAGGCTACTTCCCGTAGTTCTGACTATTATTCTTATTCATCTTTTTTAAAAGGGTAAGACATTAATAATTTGCACCAGTCTGCAGTTAGCTCAATTGTTCAACTAATATGGTTTACCTACCACATTTGCAGCTACCGGTATATCTTCTCTGCTTGTCTACTAATGCTGTGTTTGTTTAAAATATTCCCCAGTAAGCCTTTATTTCGCGGTTGACCTCGTTTAATTATTAATGACATTCAGAAATGGAAGTAGGTCCAAGCGATACCGACTACCGTTTTGGGTCAGGGTAGGCATCGAAGCCCCAAGTCTATTTTGGGGAACTGCTCTGAATTTCATCCCTAGCAGAAATAGCAACCTGTCAGGTGGCTTCATCAATTGTGAAGGATAAGCAGATCCAAGAATGGTGAAATTGCAGAAGTAGGATGTAGAAGGAAGACAAAACATTACATATCCAAAATGAAAAAAAGAGGCCTTGTTCTTATTATGTTCAAAATAAGCAATCATTTGTTTCGTTTTTTGTTGTGCGAATCGACACTCTACTATGAAAGTACACAGTACAAAGTAAAGTACACCAAACGAACCATGAAATTTAATTTGGGGGATTAAAATAGCTCCCTGAGCCCTTACATCGGTTTGACGAACGTATCAAAACGTCATCGTGATGTTGTATATAATTCCTTGCGTGTGAACATGGGACTACGTAAATCCGATACAAAAGTAGGACGACATTTAATAATAAATTACAGAATAGATAGATACACGATTGTTTTATACTCTGTAAATGTAGATATGTTCTATACACAATCATTTATTAAGTTTTTACCGTACTTATATATAACGAGATGTTAGTGTATGTCTATAGCAAATGTATATTTGTTTTTATTCTAACGCTTCTAAGGTCACACACATCACTTTCATAATCAAGTTCAAAAAACTCGACTAGTTTTCTAAAAGTTTCTGAGTAAAAAGTTTTCCTTAAAGTTCAAAAGGTCGTTTAAATTAAAAATTTATTTCGAAAGTCTCAAGATTAACCTTCGCCAAAGTTTATTGACCTGTCTCATCAAAACCTTGAGTTTATTATAAGAATAAACTGAACGCCTTCGGGCCAGACGTGTCATTAAGCCGTACCATGCTACGCAATACAAGTGTCGCGCCAGGCTTCAATCGTCATTTTAAGGACTACAACTAATAAGAACCTACTTATATTATATTATAAAGGCGTGTGTTAAAATCTAAAATTACTTGATAGCTAAGATGAAATTTTGCATCAATTAGTGTAATCATAACCAAATCGTCAAATTACGAGGTTTGATAGTAACAATCTGACCAAAATAATAGACCGCTGTTGTTGTAGAAGCTCTAACTACATAAATAAAATTCGATGAGGTATTTTATCTAACATTGCCTCAACCAAGGCTGTATTAATCAAACTGATAGAAGCCTCTCATTCTTCTAATACCTCGTATTGTAAGGTACACTCAGTTACGGCGATCATGTGACCCATTTGATCACTTCCAGTCCAATTGGTCACCGAGACAGGCAGCGGGCCGTGTGTGACGAATTGTAACGAATTGGGGTTCATCCAACCAGACGCAAACAAAACTACTCCTACGGCGATAGTACAGAAGGAGCAAATTCGATTGAGAACTTAGCGATTTTCCGACCATATGTAAACAATACTTTTCCTACAGTGATATTACAAAAGGAGCAAAGTCGATTGATAAGACTTTCGGGATTCTATTTCCCTTTCTAATAAGAATGCGAAGTTAAGCTACGATTGTTGTGATAAGCTACGACAATATTGCTACGAGAGTAAAGATAAATACGGCATCAAATTGTTGTAGCATCCAAGCTCGATAAAACCTCTTTCTTCATAACGCACTACGGCCCGTGTTGCACATGCCGCCACAAATATATACTCGTATTGGTTTTAGAATTAAGAAATTGGTTGAGCGACATAATGTGATAGAACTGTGCTTTTCCTCTACGGCTACCTGGTGCTCAACCGTCCCTTGCTACGAGCGTAGCAGTATAGTCATTGCTACGAACGAAGCACAACCGTAGCAGGGCGTCTACGAGTGTAGCAAAGTTCTACGCACCCTTTACTCGGTGTTAGGTAATTTACCATACTCCAAAATATTTGTACAATACAAATATTTTTAACACAGTAAGGTACACAATACAGCTGCAAACTAAAATTTCAAATTGCATCATCACACGCGCCGCAAATTATGAGCACATTCGAGCATAAAAACAGATGAAAAATTAATGAGAATGATGAATAAAAGCTAACCAACAATTATTTGAAACTGCAATTAGCCTCGATACGTAGTTAAATATTTTTAACCAATAATTCAATATTATTTTAACCGTTTTGTTTACAAAAATATCTAGCATTATCTAGCTATCATAGGTAACGGTATCAAACATTTTCACAAACTTTTGCCACTATTGGTATGTTTGTATTACAGTTTATGAATGCTTTAGCTTATTAAAGACTATTTATCATGTATTTATCATGTACCTTTAGTTTTATTTTACTCTACGCTTTCAACGCGATGGAAACGTAGAGGAAAATAAAACAAAAGGTACGCGGCGGTCTCATAAGTCTACAAAGCGCGAAAGCTTAAAAATGCTTAGCTGTAGAAATTTGGAGTGAATGAACTTTTTGTTCCAACATATAACAAACACGTGGCAATATCGTTTGAGTTCCTCATCCTTAGCAATGTGAAGGAATGTAACAAAATGCTAGACTGTTGAGTCTCAAATACAGATCAAGTCTGGGCGAAAGTAGCCATCTGTGTCGATAGTGAAAGTGTTCGCTGACAACGGTATCACGAACCCTCGTAAAGTTCTCCGAGATTTTCATCATGAACTACAGTCAACTGCGAAAATATGTTTTTATTTCTGGGCCAAGATTTAAGAGTCATCCTTAAAGTATAATTTTTTTATCATATATTTTTTTAAACTTTATAAATAATGCATGGCGATCCTCTTGTGTAAATATAATCGAGAATGTAACAAATTTATCTAAGGACTTAATAATATTAAATAATTGAAAATAATACTCACATCACTTAAAACGTAGACAGATATGATTCTTATTATCCATTATACCGGTCGGTTGCATATAAATACAAACGTAATTTCCGAAATTCTGTAAATTAATATTTGCTTATCTTCGAAAATAAAGGAATGCTCCTTTCAGTAAAACTTCCTATCTTCACTATTTCTAGTACTTGCCGTGCCTATCCCATAGCCTTGTGATATACTGTATAGTCAAATAAGCAGCTGACTGTACCTTGTAGGTAATGTAAGTAGGTAGGTATCCATACCCACATGTTAGTTTTACAGCTAGCGTTTTACTACTGCAGCCTTATAAGGACACGTTCCCTGTTATTTTATTCACGATATACTTTACCGGGCCTCTTATTGACGTGTGTCGGTAAATTGAAACCGGGAATACCTTTCCTCCGGTTTCTTAATGGTTTATTTGTTCTGGAAAGCAATTAGTTGGCTGTGTTGGTTTGATTTTAGAAGTTACAAATAACGATTTCTTGGTGACACGAACAGAACTTTAGGATTAATGTTTTGAAACTTACGCGATCTGAACAAATAATGATTAGTAATTAACGGGTATTTATCGCGTTTCTTCTTCTTCCTTTCTTTAGGATTGCTATTTTATTCTTCTTACATACCTCTGGTATAGATTTTGGTAGGAATTGAGACGATTTTCTAACATGAAATATTATGTTTAGATTATGTTTTACCTCCCGTCTACTTTGCAGGTGTATTTGTATTTATTCACCATCTTGACATTGTAAGGTGGAAATTGCGTAGCTATCAATAATTGGCATTCGCTCCTTTTAAGAATTAACTCACTTTTCCAATTGTCCCCGTTCAGCTCTTTTTTCATTCACTGTTAAATTAACTAATAAAAAATAAGTATTTTTCATCTTCCATGTGGGCTCGATTAAGATTCTAAACTATAAGTCTTAAAAACTATGCATTCAAAACCTAATAGTACTCAATGAAGAATATAAATCAAAGCTGAAGTAGCAATATTGAAGGTTCCGATAAAACCGTGATAAAAAGGATTCGCCTCCGTAATAATGAATTCGCCCTACGCAGCTACGTGGGAATAAGATCCCCGCCCGTCCAAGTGGGCTCTCGGTCCCCGCTCGCAAATGCTTTTTGTTTGGCTAGTTAGGATTGTTTATCAGAGGTTCAGAGGCTCTAGCATGAATTTATATACTTACGTAGTGTAGTAAAATATTGCGGTCAATTAGTCGGTCTCTTTTACAAAATTATGCAAAAATAATTCGACCAAACTGAAAAATTATTGGTTTTAAGTTGTGCGTCAAATTAATGTTGCATTTGACACGAGATTCCGCGAAACTTCCCGCCATCTACTGAAGATAAATATAATTTTATGTTTTTTTATATCAATACTGGTCCGACGTTTCCAAGACGCTGGCTGCATTGCCTCGATGTATTTTCAATGCTGATGCACTGCACCAGTTATTCGTTGACTCTTTTCTAAATATCGCTTAGTATCATAATATTCTGAATTCATAACGAAAAGGTACGTTTCTCGTGATAACCCCCAATGTTCCCTGTTTTTGTTGGGCCAATTGTTTGTGTAATATCACTTTTCTCTTTGTAGGTTACCTTGTTCACTTCACTGGGCCCGGGTGAAGTGCTTGTGTTGTTCAATTGAGTTGTTTCCTTGATAGGACCGACCCGGGATCTATCTATTTAATAAATATTGTATTATGTAAATACAATATTTATTAAATAGATAGATATTTTTTATTATACATAGAAAACAACCAGAACCCCTAAACAAATATCTGCAGATCGTACAAATATTTGTCCCGAGGCGGGAATCGAACCCGCAACCTCCTGCGTCGCAGACGGACCTTCGCCCACCGCGCCACAGTGGTCGTCTCATCGCCATCCACTTTTCAATCATGCGGCTTAAAGATGGATGACGGTTCGACCCAAACATACATATTTTTTTTAAATGAACACTATTGTACGAAACCTAATATAAATAAAAATCGAACTTCAGAATACTTAGGTTTATTTAAGCTAGTCTCCTATGACGAACTTTTGCCTTTTGACAGATTTTCATTCAACACTTTCAAATATTACTATGTGTGACGTGCTTAAATAGAGATGGGTATCCGAAAATTAATCTAAAATGTAAAAAAATCCAACTTCCCATAATAAACCACTTGGATTTACTATTTACAACTCCATACATCCCAACACAAGGCACCGCTTCGGGGCATTGGTGCTAAAGTACAAAAAGGCATCTCGCGTAAAACCGCTGAGTATCCCGAACGGGCCTCCAGTGTCTCTAATCCTGGGAAATAGGTCAGTGGGTGGAGCCCTATCGATTGCGCTGCTCTCAGGACACGAATG
Source organism: Eupithecia pulchellata (assembly GCA_963931895.1). Lineage (NCBI taxonomy): Eukaryota > Metazoa > Arthropoda > Insecta > Lepidoptera > Geometridae > Eupithecia > Eupithecia pulchellata. Next base: position 914,378 of record OZ007528.1, on the reverse strand, counting down.
GAACTGAAGGATCTAGCCGCTTTGTTTTCGCCACGTGTTCAGAGTTACTACGTCAAGTTTATAGAGCATTTACGTGCTTTTGGTCTTTACTTTAGTGAAAGGATTTAGTAGTTATTTGATGACCTTTGTGACGCAGCGGGACAAGTTCCGCCTACAGGTTGCGGGTTAGATTCCCGCTTCGGTCCAAATATATATAATTACGTTCTGATATTTGTAGCCAGAAAGACATGGTCTTCTGGATGTATTCTATGAATGGTAAAAATATTTAACTAAATTCTGTCTAGTACACAAGCTCTGTTTAGCGCGGGGTTTGATCTAGGTACTTGATCGATAAAGAAAACATTAATTGTAAAAATAACCAGTTTTACGCAGATTTAATAGGTATATTTAGCACTGCGATAATGTTCTAACCCCTTTGAAATACTGCCTTCTTAGACATAAAATTATTTGTGTATTCCTCTTTGTGTTGCATTACTTGAAGGGGATTGATAAGTGAGTTTAAGAAAATTATTGCAAAGTGGAAGATCCGCCTACAACATACAGAAAATTGCGGAATACGAAGACTAAAAGACAAATATTTGATGATCTACTATTTTCTGGGTCTGGCTGCACCATTTCTCTGTCTCGAGTTGACTTTCATACACTTTACCATTGTTGTTAAATATCGCGCGCAGATGACAAAGCTATGCTTAATATGGATATGGTATATGGATCTCGGGTCACTCACACTGAGTTCAGTTCAAGAAACTTTGATAACCCGTATACATATTATGTCCAATTTCCACAGCTGAACGTAAGCTAACGTAGGCTATAACCCGCAGATAGATTTGATCAGTTGTAGTTGACAGTTGGGATATAGTTTGGGAAATTGGCAAAAGACCGCTCTCGCTCGCGCCTGCCTACAACACACTCCCTACGTTGACAAACGGCGCTTGTCCATGACGTGGACAGCTCCGGTTCCAAATGACGTCACCAGTCCACTACTACACCAACCACACTCCACAGAGGTAGGTACTTGGCATGCTGCCACGACAACTGTCCTGTCCCCGAACGCGATTATATTTATAAAGTTGTATTTGTTTTGAATCATATCTTTAGAGCACGTGATGTTCTTTATGGGATTAATAGAAATAAATAGTGTGTTCATTGGTTTTTTTTGGTTGCGCGAGATTATGACATCATGCCCTGTCCCCTCCGATACAGTAGTTCAACTGAGTAGTTCAACTAGTTGTGTCACGGTGTAAGAACCGTCACCTGCCAGTGACCGCGTGGATATCGTAAGAGCCCTGCCCAATTCTGATAAGTTCCCTAAGTCGATCTAGACTTAGGGAACTAACCAGAATTGAGCAGCAATTCTGGTAGGTTCTGATAAGTTCCCTAAGTCGATCTAGACTTAGGAAACTTGCCAGAATTGGGCAGCAGCTTCATCCTGTTTATTATTCAACATGTTCACTGCCACGATCCGCCTGCCAAGCGTGGTGATTATTGAGAAACCCGCGTTTTGGGCATGTTCAGATGTGATGAGTCACATCACATCACATTCCTAAATCAATACTGAACATCAGCATTACACTGATGACTGATGAGTTCTACAACATTAAAATATGCTCCAAAAATATTCAGAAAACTTAAAAAAATCAGATGAGTATATAATTTAATTAACCACTTTTACCACGTCTGTCCCGATAGTGCAAGCACCAATCTCCACGTTCACGCTACTCTAACATCAAAATATGCTCCAAAAATATTCCGATAGCTAACAAAAACAAAAAGTATATTTTATTTAATTCAACTAACCAGTTTTACCACGTTTCGAAACGTTCCCGTTGAAGCACCGGATCCTCACGCTAGACTAGAAGCACGGTAATAAATCTGATATGTATCCCAATAATCTACCACGAAAGATCTGGCACCCACTTCTAACAGATCGTCTTCTAAATTAGGTTTAGAGCCCTCTCCACCGACCCGTAACCAAGAATTAAACTAAACCGTAACTGTTCCTTCTGTAACGACTTTTAGTGCCAATTAGTCTACTCGAAGCTTTTATATCGAGTTCATGTTTATTTAAAGTGATAGTGGAAGCTCTTACAAATTAAAGAAAAAAGTGAAATGAAATCACCGCTTATTCACTATAGTTGGTGGCCCAGTGACTTGCAACTCTTATACAAGAAAATAAAAAATAAATAATGCCGGACAATCCACACAGCATCATCTAGCCCTAAGCTAAGCAGAGCTTGTGTTATGGGTACTAGATGACTGATATTACATATAAGTATAGATATTTTTTATTACACATAGAAAATGACCAGAACACCCTGATCTGCAGATCTTACAAATATTTGTCCTGAGGCGGGAATCGAACTAGCAACCTCCTGCGTCGCAGGCGGACCTTCAAGACTGTATCAATATTTTTACAAGCCTTAGTCATCCCACAGCTGGGATAAAGCCGTTCATTACCTCCAGACATCACGATTAGCCACCTCGGTTTGTCTCTTCCACAAATTTGTAGAAAGAAATAAGTTTAGGTTTTTTTTTAATTTTAGTATTCTAGCAGAATTTGTAATTAGTAGTTATTTGTAGTATTAAAACTAAATGGTTATATTATGGCTCTAACCTAGATAGACTAGTATATGCCCTCAGAGGCCATTATGGTTCATAATTTTAATATTCTAAAATGGCATGGTGTAGCGAATATGAATAAGGCGATTAACCTAGCTCCATAGTTATTAAATAACATGACATACTAGCCGTGGTCTTATTTAATCTGTGGGTTAGTATGAAAATTTAAAAATCTTAAAACATCAAATTTACATGAGTAATGTTTTATATAACGAATTTCAAAAAAGAGGATATTATCTTTCGGCCTTATGTTATTTTTATGTAGGTTTGTCACTCCGCCAAATATTATCTGATTTTGATAATTTCTTCGTTTTTGTTGCGATGGATAGAGATTTAAATTCATTTCACTTGCAAAATTTAATCTATATAATTTTTCCTTGAATTTGAATCAGCCTTTGCAGTCTGCCAAGTTTGGTACTGTATCTCGTAGGATGACGTCACAAGAGCTACTTGTGCCCAGTAAATTAGTGAAGTGTGGCAAGGAACGCAATTTCTTGCTGAAGTCAATTAACAACTATTTCCACTGACTGCGTTTTTTCGACAAACGTATACAAGTTCGACTTGCAGCATCCGTCCAGCGATCGTTTACAGGTTGAAAGTCGCTTGCGCAAGTCAACTTCCGCAAATTTTATTGCTTGTGAATACTTAGCTGCTGAAGTTTTGAACGAAAAGTTTCTTATTTTCGCCGGAAACTTTGTATGTTGTCCCAATTTTCTTGGTTATGCAAGTTACCTAGTTATCTCAGTTTCGCAGCCTTCTACTTGGAGCCACACTCGGATTGTGTCCGTATCGTTTGCTACCAAAATAGGTAGGTACATGTTCTTGTTTTAAAGTAGGGACCCAATAAAGCAGTGATTTTCAACAAAGAAGACTAAATTTTACGAAACCGTATAAAACTGATAAAATGCTACTAAATGGTTTGTCAGATGTCAGAGGTTACTTGGGTTACTTACGGTTACCAAAGCACGTTGTCGGGAACGTGTGCATTTTCGTGTGACATCGGAAACGGATCGACAGCTTTCAAAAGCTCAAAGGCTATATCGCTCGCTGCGGGCAAATACTCCATTGAGAACTGACTAAAACCTGCTTCCAACGATAATAATGATTATGCTGTCCTAGCCGATATTGGCAACAGTGGCGAGGTGTTTAACTAAGACTTAGGACTTTGTTTTATAGGTCGTGTAGACTTTGTTTTATAGGTCGTGTAGACTTTGTTTTATAGTAATAACCGAGATAAAAATGAGTAAATGGAGAAAGATACGTATCGTAGTACGTACTTTCTCCATTTACTCTCATGTACCTACCTACTATAGGTACGGGTATATTTCAATAGTTTTCTATTCGATGTCATTGTCCTCAGTTTGGCATCTTTTTCATTCGAATCTGGCGCATCAAATGACTGATGACGAAAGTGAGAAAAAATCGGTAGTTCCCATTGGCAGACGTCAGTGCCACGTAAAATGATCACATCACATTTCGGCAGGTTTCTATGACTTCATTAAAACAAGTATTTTTTTACGTTTTATTTGCTATTTCGACATGATAAATAAACTATACAATCACTAAACATCGTGGAACTTTCTTTGCTTTTTACTCGACAAGGAGAATTGTTTTTGGTATTTCAGTCTTGTAATATCTGTAATTACCTCAAGATGTCTAGACAAATAGTTTTCTGTTTATTCTAGGGTGTCAACGCCCCGATAGTGGTGCCGATTGTTCCAATTATCGGGTTGCGATCCAGATGCTAAATCAATCGAATGCCAACACCCTGCGGCAATCAACAGCCGATAATTTGATGCAATTTTCAGATTTGAAAATGCACAGTTTGGTCTGACTTTCCTCACTATGAAGTCGATTTTAAAGTGAAGAGGGATATGTTTTCTTTCGTACTCGGTTTATGATTCTGACTGTTAAACAAAATTATGCAAAAAGCGGTTAGTCTTCTACTTTAGTCTTCTGCTTTGTTTTTGTAATGCTTTATTTAGCTACAAAATTTCGACTGTCCTGTCTCTATGCATCTGCGTAAAATGCACTGCCAGATTTTTACTTTCTTTATATGTATATTTTAAAGGGTCGATAGACCTTCATTTTACCACAATCTGACCTGGTGGAACGTGACGATGTAGTCGACGGTGTATCACGAAGGTCTTGAATCACCTGTGAAGACCACTCTTCTTTTGGAATAATTATCTATTCTTGGTAGATATTTAGACGAGCTATTATCTACCTGACGCTATGTGTCAGTGCTTTTGGCACAGACAGATAGTGTTTAGGAACAATTCTGCTTCGCAGCTGGGTGATGCAGGATTGTTATGTAAATTACCATGCCGAGCGAGCGCCCCTATACGGCGGGAATCGCAATTCCAAACAGTTGGATAACCGATGGAAAATAGTCAATAACTGGGGCACTAACCGTTTTATCGCAGAGAACTGCTTTTAGATTGATCGGTTTACATTTTTACTGTCATTCTGAAATGTGTACCTATGTTATCTGTTAGAGCTTACAAAAAAGACACAGTGTAAATTGAAAATATAGACTACTAGCGGCCCGCCCCGGCTTCGCACGGGTATTAAACAAAAATTTCAGAAATTATACACACTAAAACGATGGGTTTCACAGTTTTCATACGGATCTTTACTTTTTTTAACAGCATTGGGGTTTTTGACATTGACTCGACATTCCAAAACTGACACTGGCCGTAGAGAAAAAGCAAGCACCGTGCGCTCTCTTTTTCTATTCTGACGCGCCATAATAGAAAAAGAGGTTGAATATACAGCCCACGGTTCAATTATTGAATTTTTCATGCGGATCCCTAACTTTTTTGAAAATATTATATAGCCTATGTTCATCACGGAAAATTAAGGATTCTAATGGTGAAAGAATTTTTTAACTCGGTCCAGTGGTTTCGGAGCCTATTCAATTCAAACAAACAAACAAACAAACATACAAACAATCAAATCTTTCCTCTTTATAATATTAGTATAGATTAACAATTTGCAAGAGCTTTATTTTTCAGTTTTTACACACAAAATACACCATATTTTTCTTCGTCCATGCCTAAAACATTTATTTAAGAATCTATTCTATTTAAGAAAGTTAGCTATCTGTGGTCAAGCTTATTCGAGTTTAAAATGACTAAAATGAATCGTTGTCAAGTGGATACTTTGTACCTATAAACAAGTGAGTAAAAGCGTGTGAGATCATTTTCCTACCTTTTTTGCAGATCGAATAAACCATAGAGTTTGTTTTCTTCTGTCATACAAGCTAAGAAAGAAAAAACAAAACACAGTGTTATGTCTTACATGGATGCACTTCTGAACTACACTATCACCAACGTTGTAGGTTAGGTATAGATACTCAATTATCTGCCTCGTGTATTTATACTGTTTGTGTTCATGTATTTTATGTCGTTGTCTTTTATTCTATTTTTGTTTCGTTTATGTATTTGCTCCTGTATTTCATTCCACTTTCCAATGTTTACGACTTCATTGGTATCGTACGTAATCGGCGGGCAGGTATAACGTGCCGTGATTATGTTACGTAAGACTATGTTACTGTTACCAGTTGTAGCCTAGGGTTAAGGCCAGGTTGAGCTTGGCATTCAAATAAGTTACTTTGGAGTTTTGTTTACGCATAGTTCCCTATCACGAATTGCATTCTTTAACAAATCTTCACAATATATCTATAACATGGTTGTTACTCATTTAAATTGATCTTGGGGTTTTACTACTATAACTTTGAATAAAACGCTCAACATTTTCATCAAAAGTAAATTTTTGTGCGCACCCGCTGCTGTTTCAATAATGTAGGTAATTGAGAGTTATTAATTCTAATTTATAGATATCACTTGAACCAGTTATTAGTAAACCCCAAGTGGTTTTTTATGAAGGTTATTTCTATGATAATAATTGTGGAAACTTATAATTAGCCTTATGTTATACATTGTTTTGTTTATATATTTACCTAGCTGTTAGTTTTCCTAAAATTGTAAAATAAAATAAAATAAGTAGGTAGGTACTTAATGATTATTTAATAATATTAAGACTAGGTTCTATTGCATTGACTAAGCCTCTAAGAATCGAAAGTACATGTTTTGACGAATAAATACCAACATTTTATAATGTACTTCAATGTAAAAAATATGAAGAATGTCAGTCATTTATTAGTTATTACCCATAACATAAGCTCTGCTTAACTTGGGGCTAGAAGATGCTGTGTGTATGGTCCAGCATTATTTATTGATATTTGAGGTACACAACAAGCAGAAATGCCTGCACTTTTAAATCCCATAAATGAATGAGTATAACTAAGTTCTTAGACTTTTAGAGCGCTCACCCATCATTTGTGTAGGTAAGCAGATGTGTTCTAGATATTATTAGCCCTTAGGCAGCAAAACAAGATTCAAGGCAAATGACACCAGACGAGCTTTCCTCGTGCACAAACGACGTGACCGCTTTTGGCTTGAATGTGACGGAAGACACGCGTTCAATGAGAAAATGTTCGCTATTTTTGTCGATATAGCTATTTTCTATGCAGTGTTTACAAATATACCTACAGGGTTGAATTTTGTAATGCCACATGAAGGGAAGTTATTCTTAATATTGTAAATAGAAAAATTATACTCAAAGAAAACAATCCTTTATTTTGGAAGAAAGAAAACGGCATTCAAAGTTTTTTAAATAATCGCTTGCCACAACCGGAATCGAACCGACATTTTATACATTGATGATTCATTTTTACGTACTGTAGGTTGCTTCTTGTCGCAAGTTACAATTAAAATAATGTGGGTGCCTAATACCTATATGTATTCAACAGAGATGGAGGCGAGCGACGTATTTTGTTTCATCATCATCGTCAGCCTATAACAGTCCACTGCTGGACATCTGGGCCTCCCCTTATGAGCGCCATATTAGATGGCATTATTCGTCATTTGGGGGTTATTTAGGTATTTTGTTTAAATTCCTACAATTGCTAGTAGTGGAAGTACCTACGTAGCTATAAAGACTGTTTAGCATGACCTAACCTAACAGATCTCATTATTCTTGGTTGTTTTGTTTTGCCACGTGAGCGAACAGAGGCCAGAGGAGTGGAGACACCGTTCAGTATCTGTGTCTCCGCCGCTCCGAATCCTCCGAATCCGAAATCCTCCGAAATTAAGTAGCGACATTAGAAACTAATGTGAAATTAAACAATCCTTAAATCCGGTGACGTTACTGGTACGGTCCGGCAATGGTCCGCGACCCGCGAGTGATTCGCTCACGTGGCTAAACAAAACACTCAAGAATAATGAGATCTATTAGGTTAGGTTAGTTAAACGAAGGATGCATACGAGTACAGCTAAACAGTCTTTACTTAGTCTGCTTAGCTTGGGGCTATATAATGTTGTGTGAATTGTCCAGCATTATTTATTTATTTATTTGTGTTATGTTGCTTAGTTGGGTATGTTTATTTTGCAAGAGGTCGCGGGTTCGATTCCCGCCTCTGGACAAACGACCTGCAGATATTTTCCGCATTTCCGGGTGTTCTGTTCGTTTTCGATAAATAAAGTAGTTTTCGATGGTAGAAAAAAATATCTATCTGTGTAAATATTGTATTAAGTCATCAGAATACCCATAACGCAAACACTAGCTTGGGGCTAGATGATGCTGTGCGGAATGTCCAACCTTATTTATTTATTTATATTACGCTATTCTTTGGCGATAATATATATAGATAATATGTTAAAATTTTGCACGCCTTGACGAGGCAGAATGTATTGGAACTACCTATTATTATTATTAAGACCTATTGTACCAACATTCCTGCAAATAAATGATTTATGGTTTATGATTATGGCGTAAATGTCACTCCGCATAGATCTAGGTATAAATTTAATAATCATAGCTTTCATGATATTCGTATAACCTAACCCTCTTTAATATTGCCCAGACGTCTTAGTTCCTCCTCTCAGGAATTAATATCCACATTCCTTGCCGAGTCTCGGCATTCTAGCATGGAATAATAGACCACCACAGCAATAACAGAACTGGATATAACAGACATACTAATAACAGAGCCCGTAAGGCCTAGCCAAGGCCAGCCTTGGCCTCCGTAAGATTCCGTGACTTGACGCCGTAAAGTACGCGCAAGATATCGATAACTTCCAAATGATACCCTAGGTGTAATGTTTTACGGAATTGCTTTCGTTGATGAATATTCACATTCTGCTACGTTTGTGACAGTTATCTATTTTATCACACTTCATCTTTTCGGTGCCTCTTTTGTTAGTCCAGCCAGTTAGTAGGTACTATAATAGTTAGTCTGTGGTCCAATATCACAATGCGCTGGGTAAAAGGTTTCCGGGTGTATTTGCGTTATTTTAGAACAAATCACATCGGAAATAACTGCTAAAAAATATATATTAAGAGAGATAATGTAGAATAAATACTAAACTTACGATTACCTTACATTATGATGCCTGTTTGTTTAAAATGTTACCTGTATATGAGCTTAGGGAAATGAAAGTTATTGGTTAAGATTTTAAATAATTGTATTTCCTTAAATATCTTCAAGCAAGCTTTTAGAAAATCTATCTTACTACTGGAAAACCGGCCAAGATTTTTCAATAATCGCCAGTTTAATGGCTTCTCTAAACTGGCATTACGCCTCGCTCAATTACTGGTAGTATTTGCGTCGAGATTATTATTTTACGGGCACTAGCGGATTGTTTATTGATCGCAAACTGGTCCCGACAACAAATCATTTAGAATCGTGAGGACCATCCGCCGCGCGCCATTCCGGCTATTCTTACCCGGCTAAATATACCCTGGCCATGTCACATGGCCACAGAGAACTGCGCACAGAACAGACATTCTGCTTCGGGCTACCTGGTAATCCGACTGCTGTGCAAACTAGGTCGACAATTACGCGAAGTTTTGATTGGAAAAAGCACGGGCCCGTAAAAATAAAATGATTGATTTAGTTAACATTCATCAAGAAATAAAATTATCTATCCAAATAGAACAAGCACGGATAGACCCAAAAGTGGGATAGGTATGGTTAATACGTACTTTCATGACTAGGAATCCGACAAAATAAAACATTTGTTCACGCTCGGGCAATGTGATGTTAACACATTAATGTCATCGTTTAATGTATTAAAAAGAACGAGAAAGCACTTTGAAGTGCCCATGGCGTGAATAGAGCGAAATCATCAGACCCATCAACCTTACGAATTTCAACCCTTTTACCGCAAAATAAAGACTACCTAACTCATCAGCCTCACGCGATATTAGAATATAGACACGACGACTTTTCAAATCAATTCCAACCTTAACCCACCCTGGAAAATGTCAAGTTTGAGTGCTTAATGAAGCCAGCTCTGTTGTCAAGGTACTTTAAACCTTAGCGGTCTGAACCCAAAGGTCAAGTTAAAAAACACTAAAAGCTTATTTATAAAACTGAGAAGTATGTTGGTTTAAAATAAACTACTGAAGAAAACCGCATCCAGGGACTTTTTAAAGTACAAAGAACGAAATAAGCTACAACAGGTTGGAATCAGCTGCTATATCCATGGAAAGCTAATGACTTTAAATAATGACAGAGCGAAAGCTTAATGGAATCGAAATGGTCAGTAAGTCGTCATATTGCGGAGTACTAGAGAACTATACGGCAATAATCAAGTTATACGGGCAATGAAGCTGAATATAGCAAGGAATGATAGACAATAAAATGTTATTTCAGAAAAGAAAGAAATAATAGATCCCAATGCAGAAATGACCTAGTTAGATAATGGAAGTAAGCACCAGCTGGTGTGTAAGGAAAAAACTGGAGCAACGAACTTGCAATTTTAAGTCCTTTGTGGAACAACTTCAGGAGAGACAAATTGCTGCTCGTAAAACACAAGCTTCCTCTTTATAGCAATAAATAATAGCTTTAAATTAATTATGCTTGATTGGTCAAGTTTATTCGTGCTCAAATAAAACAATAAGAATTTTGATATAAACAAAACTCAAGTTCGAGGAAACGTACGGATCATAATGAAAGACCTTAGACCTTAGACCTAGGAAGAAAACACAAAACTTATGGACATGAATCTAGTGAGTTTAAAGTTTTACATTCTAACTTATGCATCGAAAACGCGACACTGAACCATAGACCGGCTGAACAGCTATTATAGCCAGACTGATAAAGAATTCAATCTAGTAAAACAGGTGACGTACTTACCAAGAAATGCTAAATTAGTCACAAAACAAATTAAAAGTGTAATTCCGGCAGAACTACGAGGACCGTGATAATGGTGATGAAACAATCCTAAGGGATATTGGCAAGACGCCTAATTGGTTTTATGGGTGCTTTGACTTCACAACAATGTGGAGATTATGTCAATTCCTTAGGAGGTGAGGGGCTTCTACGTGACACTTGAAATAAAATTGTGATAGGACCTTTGCCTGACTGAAGTTCTCTATGGAAGATTACACATTGAACAAGGTTGTTTGCATCTATGTTAGTTTCCAAGCAGCTCCTGAACATTACCAGTCTTCGACTAAGTTGGTTCTTATTAGCTAAATAATATAACGGTCAAATATATCGGATACAATAAAACGGTCAAAACATAACGGAGGCCTATAACGTTCAGGTCACGACTGTTGCCTAAAAATATTTCCGGTCAACCGTTCAGGCCGCAAGTGTTGCCCACGAGACTTTCGTCTAGAAAATTTCATTTTTGCCTATGTAAACACCACGAAAGCTGCTCCTACTTGACGCTAGATGGTTCTGTACACAATAACGCAGCCAATAAGCCAAACCATGGCCAGTTCACAGAAGAAAAAAAAAAGAAATCTTTTGTTTATTTTCACGTTGCGTCATCAATGGCGTCATTCCTTGTTCCTTGTGTTTGAAACTGAAGTATTAAGTGATTTCTATCCCAATGTATTAGTGTTATACATCAAAACAATCCTCAGGAATCATACTATAGGTTTATCGTAAAATCTAGAGGATGCGAGAATGATGCGGCGGTATTTTAATCGCCGAAATGAGGTGTCGAATTACGGCCATTGTTATTGTGTTGTTGGAAAGTGTTTTGGCTAAATGGTGTATGAAATTATTAGATATTCTAATAAAATATGCCTCATAATATGAAAATCAGGTGAGTATTAGTTTATAAACACACTAAGACAATAAAAATAAACAAAATTAAATATGATTAAACGAATTTATCTTGGGCCGTCGTACACATTTGACCTCGCTGACCTCGCGATTTTTCGGTCGAGTGATTAGATTGTTTAAATTTATTTTGGTAGAAAGCGCAATAATTATCCAAAGATTTTGGTATCAATCGAAAGGATAAATCCTACACTTTTTTAGCATGTAATTATCTTGAGCAAGAACAATGTAGTTTTCAAATACAATCGTATGAAAAAATTAGTTAGCTGTATTTTTAGAGAAATCGCAAATTTGCAGCTTTTATTCTAGATTGTACTGCAATTGAGTAATAAGCGTATATTGTGTTGTTAGATTCTAAATTTCAATAGCATTCTGATTGTATTTATTGTTTGGTAGTAGCTGTAGCAGTTGTCGTGCTATAAGCGTTTTTTCGAGACGAGGTAGCGCGTAGAATGCGCGCAGCGGTTTCCCGCGCCGGCGGAACGTTAGACACGCCATCGATCGGTCGCGCGAGCGGGACGCTTGAGTGGTTTAAAACTTGAATTTGCGTGCTCAAATTGAAATTATGATTTAATTTTCTATAAGTGTTTAAATATCTTTCACTTTACACATTTATGTGTCAATAAATGCTAAGGGCAACAAGGCTGTCCAGAAATACCCGTCGAACGAATCTGGCCTTGCATCAAAAACTGTTTAGATATACTTTGCGATCAACCACGTACTAAAAACCAGAGAGGATGTCAACGCCCTTAAAACTTTATAAATGCGTGACCCTGTTCCATTAATAACGACGGTTTGGGGAATATTGTGGCTTTATTTTAGAAATATTGTTGGACAGTCATTGACTTATAACCTGTGCTGATAATCGTAATGCGGGTAGGTATACTTATGGATTCATAACAATTTTCATTGCACACACACACAATGTCTGACTTTTTACCATACTTTTTAGGATTCCTTACCCGAAGGGTGAAAACGGGACCTTATTACTAAGGCCTCGCTATCTCCTTGTATGTCCGTCCCTCAGCGGGCTGTATCTCATGAACCGTAGACGGTAGACAGGTTGTAACTCTCACAGAATGTGTATTTCTCGTGCCGCTACAACAACAGTTGAAATTTTCCCAGATATGTATGTATAATTGAATTTGAATGGTGGGGTGCCGCTATAACAAAAACATTTGATAAATTTAATGACTCCGGCTTGGATGAATTTCTTATACAAACTTAGAACCAAAATGATTTGTAATTTAATAATATTTTCACCATGGTTTGCGATTATTTGTATAATGTAGAATGTTTATACTAATAGACATATTTATTTAGGTTTCTGCCACATGCTTTTTTCAAAATACTTGCTAAAACAAATACTACGAAACTATGTCTTCTCAGATGTAAAAAGATAAGATATAATTTCATTTCAGAAAAGTATTTGAAAAAAGTTTTTGGTTGAAACTAATAAAAGCAGTCCATGGGGAAAATACTCCCGAATAACCAAGCATTTTGGTACTAAGTTTGTATAAAAAATTCATCCGTCACCGGAACCTTAAGGGTTCCAACTCCAACCTCCAAACCAACCTACTGAGCACCGAGGTTAAAGCAACACCTCGGGAGCGGTTAGGACTTGAAGGGTGACCGCGTCATGTTGGATTAGTGCTTTTCGATGTATAATATATCTGTTTTTAGGGAAATAGTCTTGTACAATGTTACGGAACTCAGCGTGTGCAGCCAGGAGAGCGCACTTGGCCGGTCTTATTGGTTGTCACTAGTAATGAAATTTTTGTTAGTGCATATATAATACATGTTCTCAAGAATTTTAAAGAAAAATTAGATTATTTTTACTTTTGAAATCCTATTGTGATATCGGCGATGACGATGATGAATAATTTCGGTAATTACCATTTCTATAAATTTTCCACAACGATTTATCATTTTGTAAAGCCAAAACCGCAGAAGCTGCAATAGCAGCTTCCAACTGGATCAAGCGTAACGTAAACAAAACAGGATGAGAAGTTTTAAACGGCCATAAAATTTAAACCCTGCTTTAATTTACTAGCAGTAAATCAAAGGAAAATGGAGAATTTAATTGGAAGTAGGATAAACTAGTAAAACGCCCACAGTATGGGGCGTTTTACTTTAAAACTATTCTGGGTAATAATACTAATCACACGAATATTATAAAATGCGAAGGTTCTTAATAATATTTGGATACTTGATACTCCAAAACTACTCAACGGATCAGACCAAAATTTTGACTAGATGTATTTTTAGACCTGGATTAACATATTAGTAACTATTTCATCCCAGAAAAATGCGTGCAAAACCGTAGGCAGAAGCTTGTCTAAAATAAAAGTATAGCATACACAAAAATATCAAACTAAAAAAGTTACGCAATTACAAAATTCAACACTGTGATAGACACAACAGCCATAGGCCATAGGTCTTATTAATAAATAAATTTCATTTATTGATTTTGCCATCGAAGTAAGGTTTGAAACCCAACATGAAAACCTAAAAGGAAATAAACAAGCTTTAGAAACTCGTACATACCGCTCTGTTTTTTCTATATTTTTGATTCGTCTATTTCCGTATATTTTCCTCTTTCAAACATTTGTACAAACGCAACTCCGTTTGTTTTACTGAAAAAGTATTGAATATATTTTTTTATTCCGAATTCGGAACTCTCCTGTCAAAAACAATTACGATGTTTCTAAATAAGCGAAGAATGTACAAATTTAGCCAGGCTGAAGCACAAAACGAAATATAAACAATCTTTTCATCTCCAAACTGAATTAAAAGATTTAAAAGTTTAGCGCTTATAGAATTGGGAAAGTCGTCGGCAGCGTTGAAACAGGCAAGGAATTCGTTTTATTTATACCAAAACATTTGTCATTTGCTTCGGGAACTCCGGGTTTCTATGTCACTATTAAAATAGAATTCTTTACACTAGTGTACAGCGTCTGCCTCGCCTGAATGTAATTCCAGGCGGATAAACTTGCGTTTACTATTTCCATGCTTCTATTGATTACAAAATAACTTTTATTCTTGGTTATGATTTTCGGACTCGTCACGTCAACGTCGTCCCCAAAACTCCATGACGCAATTAGATAAATACACATATCGTAAATTAAGAACTGAAATTTGTTAATTTGTTTTCCTTAGTATTTTATGTCGAACAAATATTATGGTATCAGCCAAAAAAACTAAAATAATATTTGAACACACATTTGCAAATACTTGTACCTAATATTTTTGCAAAATATAAAATAATTTTAATGAGGATGTGAAGTTTCTGCTTTCGCGACGGTTTCGTTCACGTTGTGTTGTGATACAAATGCAAATATATTTTTAAGTAATACTGGTCTTCTTTTTATCCGTTGCAATGCCTCTAAGCAAATCCTCTTTATTATTCCCCGCAAGTTTTTCAAATCCTAGCTAAAAATGGGTTTATTCTACTTTCTATTCATAAAAATAAAAAGCTCTGCATAATCAACTGTTTAGACTGGATTGTATACTTTCTGTCCACCGAAACACAGTGCCATTGTCCCGCCCACAATATCACCGTGCTCTTTGTACTGAGCTTAATTTGCATTGGCATCCAGCCAAAATGGCAGTTTGGTTTGTTGCTAATTATGCATTGTTTCTAAACTAACAAATTTAGGAGATTAAAATTTTTCTCAAGCAAATCTCAAGGCCCAACTTTTGTTAACAACTCACAACACTAAAATCCAGTATTCTCTTTTTAACGTCGAATTTGAGTAATAATTTTCAGCATCATGGGAAATGGATCAAATAGACAAGTATTGCAAATTATATTTTGATTCTATCTGAACATCAGCAAGTAAGTCATTTTGCTTTGCGTCTTGAGTATTTAAAATTATAGATAGTTTTAAACTGCTTGTATATATTTTTACTCCCTCATTTATTTCATAAGCCTCCATTCTCCTTTGTCTTGCTTTTCTGAAAACTGTTTACGCTTCCTGGTCTAGAGATCAACAACATACTGCATATTCTCGTGGAGACATCTATCACATGTAGACGGTCAATCCTGAAGGTAAGACATGAGAATACAGAACCCATATGGGATCCAGGTCTTCCCCTACGTTCATTGCATTCTGAAGTAGCTGATGTCACTGACTGCTCGTTGAAACTCCTGATTTATGTCCAATTGTGACTCTCACCAGGAGCCATCGTATATCTGTTTCAGTGAGTTTTAATTTGAAATTCTTGCAAGATTCGTAACACCCCATGCGTTTGATGAAATTCCTTGCGCCGTGGAATTTGCTCGGTATTCTATATTTATACTATCTTCCACTTATGTTTGTTTTTGAGGCTTTGTTCAGAAGATGTTGACTGCGTTTAATAACTTCACAGTCCTGAGAACAGGCTATATTTTTAGAATTATTAGGTTTTTAACTATGAAATTGCCGTTTTGTATGGAGATTTTCAAGAAAACTGTTATCGGAATAAATTTTATTTGGATTGACATATCCATATAAATTTTGTAGGTATGTATAATTGAAAAACCTCTTCCTCGTAACGCAAAATACAAAATAATTATTAAACTTAACAATTTTCAATATACGCCTTAATATACAAAAAACTTAAAAAAAAACATAGTACTTATGTAGATAAGTATTAAAATAGACGAAATAATATATTTAAGAAATAAAAAAAATTATGTTGAATTTTTAGGCGATTAAGCGGTTTAAAAACAGTTCATGTTGGATCTTTGCAATAATATTACTTTCAGAATACTTCGTACTGTTAATAAATTTTGTATTTAAGTGTAAAATAGCCAGAATATATTGAGTGAATAAATTTCAATTTTATATTTAAACCCCTAGGTATTATAATAAGTCTCACTTGCTACAATATTTTTTTGTTCTGAAAACTGAAGTTCACCCATTATATACATATGCAATGCAGTATTATATAAATTTAAAGATAATAATTAACAAATCGCTCAAATTCTGACCTACATTCTATGTGGCCGTAAAATCTTAGTGCCCCATTGTTAGCTAATCTTATGAAATAGATTAGAACAATCAAACCTATAAATATACAAACATAAAATCGAAGGACCACTAACCTCATTGGATAACAATCTAATCTAATCCTTATCTTACCTATAGAACCCCATACCTCTGTAAAATGCCTTGAAGAATCACTCCAGGCGTTATTATGAATTCGGGTGACCCAATTTTTGCCCCATGAACACGTCTCTTTAAGAACACATGACATCTGGGTATGGAAGCTGCGGTATTTTTTGATTTCCGACCAGTTACTCCTACCTATCTTAAGGCTTCAGCGGCTCGGAAAGGGGGTTCGCATTTTTAGATCCCTCAGCTTTTGGCACAAAGTTGAATATACTCCTATCAGAGAAAGGATCGTTTAACGAGACTTCGATCATGGCCTTGTGTTGACCTTTCGGAAGGGTTCCTTTTGTGAACTTGCAATTAACGAGGCTGTTACAGTTTTTATTGGGACCTGGAACTTGTATTTGACAGTTTTGATGACCATTTAGCCTTTTAGCCTTTTAGCCGCTTTTCTGCTTCCGAAATACGAATTGTATTTAAGTCAAAAAAAAGTATGAGTCGCCTATCTGTGGATATAACTGAATTCGGAATGTTACCCCACACATAGACATACATAAAATACGTTACGATTATGACGAATTAAAAATACTAAGGTAGACAGTCTGTCGGCATAGACACACTCGAAATAAGGGTAAACGAACTATCATGATGCTTAACTCTGAAATTCTTGCAATGTTACGTAATAGAGCCGATATAAAGCTTCCATTAGAAGTGTTAGTAAATTTACTGTTTTATTTGAGTTTCTTCTGCTCCGGGTTTCAGGGGATTGTTGAATATTTGTAAATTAATCTATCATTCATTGAATTAAAATTACTTATAACAACAATTTTGAATAGACCGACTCCGTAATGTTGTGATCTTGTGAGTTTTCAATCATGCCATTGAAATTTATAAATCTTTATCAGATTTTATTGAGGGGAAGCATACTCCCTTAACTAAACCTGATAATGAAGCTTTTCAATTATAAGATAGATTAACCTCGGGTCAGCAAATTTCCCCTTGCCCCCGACTTCACCTCGGGTTAGCAAATCTTCCCTTGCCCCGACTTCAAGGCGTCAGTCAGCATCGCATTCCGTATTATTGGATACTGTAAATGGATTAGCCTTGTTGCGCGCAGTTATTTTACAATCCAATAATGGAACGCGGATCTTTGCATTTCAACTATTTATACTTTACTACCTATCCACTTAATGAATGTAAATCCACGTTCATGACAATACTTATGTATTATTTCTTCTAAAATTAAAATAACCAAAATCACACGTAGCGTTCAATCCGAAAAGTACAATTAATGGAAATATCGAAAAACAATTAAGTTAGTAACAGACAAAATCCATTTCAAAATTATTGGCAATACTTGAAAGCAGAAAGCAACTAGGTAACACTTTATTGCTAGAACTTCAAAAGCGTTGCCCAAAACCAGATAATATTTCTCCGTTCAAAGCAAAGCCACTGCATTTTCTAAATAGGTTCAGCAAGATCTACAACTTGCTTTTAAGATTTACAAGGATTAACTCGGAGGACAAAGTTACAGTAATATATTCGAAACCATAATTTTACTGTTCTGCCTATTCGTAGTTAAAGTTAGACTTTGGCAAAACGTTTGAAGTTGGGGTAGACGAAGTTTTGTCTGTTGTGCTGGTCTGAAGCGAGAAATTCAGTATTAACACCTTAACTTTTAGTTCAGAACATACTGATACTGCTGATGTGGAAATTTAACTGCGTAAATTTCACCCATCAACATTGTTTATTCTTGCGTTTCTAGAATCCAACGTGTAGCTACACTTCCAAAAAGGTCTGCCAAAATCGGTGTCCACAAATAATAAAATCTGAAACGGAAGGATCCGCACCCCTTAGCAGTGGCTGGTTGCCAACTACCGTTTATGTGACAAGTTGATGCAATCCATTTCTGGCCTATTCGTAGCAACGAACCGTGAAATTATTTTAAAAAGTTTGTTCAATGGGCTCTTTGTCTACGGGAGACTAGCATTCATGCGCTCTTGCTCGTGCCAAGTTTATAGTTCAATGTATTTTGTAATACTATCCACTACAGTTACTGTGTATCTACGTTTTCTTTGCATTTTCCTAGGGTTGTTCTGCCAAAATGTGTATAATAATTCTACCATTCTATTTACTCGTAGGTAACAAATTTTGGCAGTGAAGATATTATACTCGTCTTTATTGTGTGGGCTCACGACTCCAGTTTCTAGTTAATTCTCATACGGGGCATTAAATACTTTGGTTCGTTTATAGGTTTTATTTTCTTTAATAACTTCGAAGTTGTCAATATTTTTACTCAGGGTTATTAGAGTTGTTCGATTACACTTTCCATACTTAATACATTGCGGTATGGATGACGAGAAGACTCGACCTAGTCTTCCGAACGCTGCCCAGCCTAGCTGATTCCTCCTCTTGACTTCCTTTTCGAAATTGGTTTTACCCAATTGCAAAATCTGTCCAAGGTAAGTGTTACCGGAAACTTATTTCGTGACCACCGGTCCTGGATCAATGTGGCCATTAATCATGACTGTGGTTTTATGCAAATTCATCCCAAGACCGATACATCGGGAGGCTGAAGCTAGACTGTCTAGCATACGGTTCAACTCCTCTAGTGACTCCGCCATTAAGACTGTGTCATCAGCGAATCGTAGGTGTGAGATGTAGTCGAAAAGGTACGGGGCGCCGTTTATGTTAATGCCCGTCCGTACCTTTCCAGTCCAGCATCTTAAACATATCTTCCAACGCGCTCGTTAACAGTTTCGGGGATATAACATCCCCTGCCTCACTCGTCGCGCAGTTGGATGAATTAAACTGCTGGTCCTGTGCTTGGACACACATGGTTATTTCGAATGATAATTGAAAATTTGCGCTAACTAATAAAAACAGGCACATATTATGTTACCAGGAAATATTTCCTCACTTATTTTAATGACAGGATATACATCATCATATCACTATCAGCCCACACACGTTCACCGCTAGTCTAGCTGCAGTTGAGTAATACATATTATATGAGCAAAGTTATAAAAATATAAATATACGTAAATGGATCATAATTATTTCTAACAGGTAGGTATTTCGGACATCAAAATTTAAACATGCAGAAATACCTATTCGATATGAACCACTATGCTTATGTTCACTTAATACGACATCATAAACTCGACCACTGTACAATTTCGGGGTCAAGATTTACTTGCATGATGGATGCCATCAGATGCTCGACGTGAGCGCACTGCTATGGGAGAATACGGGACTGAATACGAAAATTTTCTTTACATTATAATATTCCACTGAAATTGCTGAATGTACTAAAATATTTAATTAAAATAAAAGAACAGCTTCACTGTAATTACGAAATGCATTTCAAAATATCCTGCCTCATTCTTGATACGAGGGTTGTTGAAACGTTCGCGGCCTCACATAAAAGTCCGGTACCTATAATACGAGTATTAATTGCTCTGATTTTTTTATACGTACATTAAGTAGAGTCGCATTGCAAAACTTAATTAATGTCGTAATTGTTTGTTAAGTAGGACCAAAACCAATTATTTTTAGGTTTAAAAGCTTTAAGCACGCAATTCTTGTTGAGTAGGTATTCTGCTTAGAGGTGTGTTGTTCACTGTTGCCGATTTGTTAGTAATATTCTGTTTCTTTCTATTTCAGGTCGTGTTGGTGTTTATTCTCAGTATAGCATCGCTCATCATTTACTTCATTGACGCATCCAGGTAATTTCATTTCCTCGACACCTTTGAATTCCATCAAATTGCTCATTTATTAATTTCAAATATCTTGTAATGCTGAATTCATAAGGAATACGTGAGTCATTGTCATTAAATAAATGTGGTCCAACTGTTTGCTGCAACTAGTGTATAAATGTTAGCTTCTGTTTTCTTTATCAGCTGAACTGTGTTAATTAGCAGTGGCTTACCCGTGACATGTTCTGTTTGTTTGTCGTATGTACTACCTATGTGTTTAGTTAGTGTTACCGATGTTAACGTGTTCGATTTCAGTGAAGAAGTGGAGAGATGCCAGAAATGGAGTGACAATATCACTCAGCAAATCGACCTTGCCTTTAACATATTTTTTATGGTCTACTTTTTTATACGAGTAAGTTCCTTTCCAATTATTGAGTTTATCCTTTCCTTAATTCTCATGAGTAACGTTTGTTTTCTTTCTGTTTCAGTTTATAGCAGCTAGTGACAAACTATGGTTCATGCTCGAAATGTATTCATTTGTAGATTATTTCACGATACCCCCATCCTTTGTATCAATATACTTGGATAGAACATGGATAGGTAAGGGTACAAATCAAAATCTATTTTGATGTTTTGCCTGATGTCATAGGCATTATTCACATCAGTATCTTTCAAAATTTGTTGGAATTATATTGCTGCGCTAGCAATTTTGAATAAGAACTTTAAAGAAATACGTTAAATAAATTTTTAACATAATTTTCTCGTTTCAGGACTGAGGTTTCTAAGAGCTCTACGCTTAATGACCGTGCCTGATATTTTGCAATACCTCAATATTTTAAAGACATCGAGCTCAATTCGGTTGGCGCAGTTAGTTTCAATATTTATATCAGTGTGGCTTACTGCCGCCGGAATTATTCATTTGGTAAGCTCTACTATATTTTTACTTTCTAATAGTCTACTATAGTTCTACTTTCTAGTTTCTAATGATTTACTTTTGTAGTCGTATGTTTCGTTGCTATAACTTGAATTGCATCTGTTTCAGCTGGAAAACTCCGGCGATCCACTAGAGTTTGAGAACTCGCAGAAGCTTTCATACTGGACGTGTGTGTACTTTCTAATAGTAACCATGTCCACAGTAGGTTACGGAGATGTGTTCTGCCATACTGTCCTCGGCCGAACATTTTTGGTATTTTTTCTCCTCGTTGGCTTGGTAAGTTTCACTTCCACTTACGTCTTATCTGCTCTGTAACTTTATTGAAATTTATTTGAATTAATGATTTGATACCACAACAAAATTGATTCTTAACTTTCGCAAGGGGAGGCAAGTTTATGAGCAATGTTTACGAAACAGTTGAGTAAACTAGTTTTACATCTCTTACTCGATAGTGCCGAGCTTGCTATTCCTTGCATTGCTGATCTTTTATATAACAAAGCAAAAGGAAATAACCGTCACTTGCCATTTGGACAACAAGCAGTAGATAACACGGGTCTTTTACAAGCGTACTGGTTTACCGCACAGCTCGTTGAATGATTGTAAGCCTGACTAGTGCACCTTACTAGAGCATGTCAGTTAGCTCGGTAACCGTTGCGTCCCGCGGCCGACCGGGCGCCTGCCTCGCGAGCGGCTCCAAGCGTGGCAACCGGCCGTGAGCCGGCATAGCTCGTACTACAACTCTCTTCTATCGCTGAACACTAAAGTATCTATCTGCTTCTAATTTCGAGCGACCGCATGGGTGTATTCTGTTTTTTTCTTTTGCTTTGTTACGTAACGTGTTAGTGAGCATATTGTGCGACGTGGGTGTGATCTCCCAGCGCGCTAGAGGCTCTGTGTACGGTACTGTACGACTGGACTGGACAGTAGTGAGTGGAGTCGTGTACTGTACGACAGAGCGGTCCCGCTGCCGCGCCGCGTCCGCGCCCGGCCCGGGGCCGGCGCCGGACCGCCCCTCCCTCCCACCTCGCGATCTCTGCATGCCGCACCTGTGCCTGGCTGTGTTCAGTTGCTCACATCACCGGTAGACACACACTCTCGTTCCTCTTTATTTTTATTTCGCTCCGCTACCGGCTACACTTACGTCTGTTGCGTCACATAGAATGTAAACCGAGATTCGAGGTGGACATTGTCGTGCATCACGCGATGGTGTCCGCGCGTACGAACCGTTCTCGACCGGCACCGTGGTCTGTTGCAGGCAATGTTCGCTAGTAGCATACCCGAAATTATAGAGCTGGTAGGAAGTAGGTCCAAGTACAGTGGCGAGCTGAAGCGCGAACACGGAAAAAGGTATCAGTTTGATATAATGAATCGATCCTCGGAAGTGAAGGCGACTCATTCCTCAGCAAGGCGCGCAAGTAGCGCGTGTCTGCTTGCCATGATTCGCCCGATCTCTTGAGAACTTTGAGATCATCACCTTTAAGAAAGCTTGCTCAGTGCCGTCAGATGTATTGTGTCATCTACTCGCGGGCAGCTGGCGGCCCCGTGCCGGCGCAAGGGACGCGAGCCTCGTCCGCGCACTACGCCGCGAGGGTCACTCGCGGCCGTAGAGCGCGGGCGAGGCGCGCGCGGCTGCGCCTGCACGTGACCGCCTTCTGTCCGCGTCTACCAGACGTCTATATCGAATGTCCACCCGCTCCACTGTAGTTCCAAGATCC